>NLAK01000034.1:0-138976 GCA_002370295.1 Metschnikowia bowlesiae | reverse complement strand
CCTCAAGCTGACATTCTTGTTCTCCAATTCCTCAAAAACCTCGAAAGAAATCCGGCTTCTGGGTTCAAATTCGGGCCCTCTGATTAATGTCTTCCTAATACGGTAGAAGTTGTCCTTCACTAACTCGACATACTCAGGAATGAAAAATAAAGCTGGAAGACCCGTGGAGTCCTTGTCGAGCTCGAGATCGCATTCTAACTCGAAGCGTTTAAAAAGACTATTGTCTTTGAATTGCTTGACTTTCTGAGAATAGTGATCAGCACCGAGGGCCTTCGTGATCAAGTCATAGAGGTTGGCTCGTGGGACGGGCGATGACTTGGTGGTGAATTCAAAGCACACTCCGGTGACAATGCAGCACATTCCATGAACCAAATCCGAAGATTCTGTGGAATTCTTCGTCAAGAAAGCCAATATAGCCTTGATCATTGACGGATCACCCAAGAAGTCGTTGACCGCGTCGAAATCCTCATACATCCAAAGAGTGAGTAGGATCAAGTAACCTATAGCAATTCTTGGGTCTGAATTGTCAAGATTGGTAATAAGCATCCCCGACAATGCCTGGATCAAGCACATTTCCTCCTCGCCTTCTTCTGCATCCCCAATCTTGGTTTTTCTCATGAGTAGTTTTGTTTCTGGGGAGTCCTGGGATATGTACAACAACAAGACTGCGGCGAACCAAACACGGTATGGATTAAGTTTCATGTCGGAATCATACACGGTAAGAGTCGTGAAAATGTTTGCATAGGGGGTTTTGTTGGGGTTTTCGCCGCTAGGAATACTGTCAAATTGATTTTCTGAAGCATCTTGATCGGGTTGGGTATCATTTTCACGACGCTCGGAGTAATGATTCGGGTTTTTGCTTGCTTTAATTTGATCGGTGATAAACGCAAGCTTTGCCTCTTCGTTGCCTTTCAAGTACGAAATGAGACACTGCAACGCGGCTACTCTGACTTCGAAGAGGTGGACCGAATTGACCACAAGCGTCCAGTTAAGAAGAGCAAGTGGCGCAGGAATATTGTGGTCGAAAGTCTGAAGCTGCATAGGCATTGAAGGATCCATGTAAGGCACATCAATCAGGGCGAATTGGTATTGCAAATCTGGATTGTTGGCAATTATGCCACCAGTCACCTTGAGAGCGGTCTTTCTGATTGGAATCTCCGTAGCAGGAGAAAAGACAAGTTTGAGAACACTGAAAAATATCCCACAAGAAAAAAGCATTTCTTGATTCCGGGCCAATTCCTGGTTGTCTGAATCCACGAAAGATTCGCATATCTCCAAAGCAATGGTCATATTCTGAAGCCTCTGGTCGGTCCAGATGATTGGCGCAGAGAGTATGGGATCGTTTTCAGGGTACTGATTGTCTTCAAGGGGTTCAGCAATCAAGCGGGCCAACTTAGGCACGCAGTCTGCTTCCAAGAAGAACTTCTGGTTCGACGCGTTGTATCGCAATAGATTTGTCAAGAGAGTCATACAATCTTGCACCAAGATAGACCCACGGATACCGCCTTCTTCCTCTATAATCTCGAAGATCTTCTCGAAAGTGTTCTCAAAGGCCACCAATTTCTGAATGTTGAAGTTATGGTTAACCAATGCCATCAAAAGTAGAATGGTTTCGTTTCGAATGGGATCGTTGGGGTCATCCAATAGACCCACAATGGTGGACACAGCCAAGGGCGTGTTGATGACGCAATCCTTGGCCCGCTCGGGCCTGGTGGCAACCACCGCCTCCAAGAGCTGTAACGAAAACATGCGCACCTGGAAACCCTGGTGTTCTTGGAAAATGTCCATTAGCACTTTGATATGCTCGTCCGACAGGATCATCTCGTCGGCAATCCAGTCAGAGAACTCGTCCAAGCCAATGCGCTCCACCAACAAAGGAGAGGGGTACTTTCCGTTCTGTACACGAGACTGGTTCAGGATCCAGCCAAGTGCCTGGTCCTCGCTGGCGTCTTCACCTCGTAGAAACAAGATCAAGAGCGTTTCTAACACGGCCTTCACCACTGGAGCATTGTCGTAGTCCTTCCCAAGAGTCAGGAGAAGAGCCCGGAGCCCGTGCTGGACAACAGGCTCCCTGAATTGCCTGGAAAAGCTTTTCAAGCCCAACACCGCCGACTTTCGATCTGCACTGAGGCTAGCATGCTGCAATCTGTTGCTGAGGGTCTGAATGGCCTCCTCCTCCTGGCCCGGTTTGTGGCCCGAGGTTCGGGACATACCACTGAATAAGCCCATTCTTCAACTGCCAGGTACACGATGCAATGTGATGTATGATTTGGCGGGTCGTGCTAATGGTGAGACGAGGCGCTCAACCAACACCGCCGGGCGTGCATATACTCACACGCGTTCCCACTTGCAGGCGCGGTGGTGCGGTGGCATTCGTCACCATGGAACTACTGATGGGCTCGCCTTAATGACTCCTCAAGCCGGCCAAGCTTCAGCGTTTGTGCCGTTGCAGACGCATCACGCAAATGCCGTCCAAGATCTTGGCCTTACACAAATCCCTTCACAGAGCCCTACACAAAGCTCTGCACAGATGCCTACAGAGACCCCTACCCAGACCCCAACAGAGGCCCCCACACAAACTGTCTTCTTCCCTGAGCTATCCATGTTCGAGGAGTCCCTGAGCGAAGTGCAACTGAGCCCCATCGTGCTCTCCGAATGGGCCAGGCTGAAGATCGGGACGTTCCAGTCTAGGCTTGAGGCCGTGCTTCTGGCTAGGGAAGGAAAGGGCTATAGGGCGCATGGGCAGGGCCAAGTTTCGTCCGCGCTTCTCATGCGACTCGTTAACGAGTCGTTTGGTTTCAATGGTTGGAGTTCGTCGGTGTTGGAAGTGGAGACTGTCTCCCATGAAGAGGATACAGAAAATAGGACGGATTCGATTACAGACCAAAAGGCACATTCGGAGACAGAGCAAAGGAAGTATTCCGCCAAGACGAGGGCGCTAGTAAAAATTAGTCTACGAGATGGAACCTCCATCGAAGCACAGGGCTTAGGCGAGTGCGTTGAACCTCACAAGTACCTTTCGTTGAGCAATAGCCTGAAAAAGGCCGTTACCAATGGGCTACGCAACGCCATATTGCAGTTGACGGACTTGCTCGAGACAGGCGCCTCTATAAACCACATCCATAAAATACCTTCATAAAGACGCACATGGATTCATTGGGCATCATAGAATCAAAAGTCTAAAATCTCCAATTTGGGAAAGGCCCTGATGTGCGGCACAGGAATCTCATCTATGAGGTACACCTCGCCATCCTCGTTGATTCTCTCGCGGTCCTTGTCGCTCATTTGGTGGATCTCCTCGATGTGGTCGCTCAAGAACTTGGCGAGGGCATCCCAACTTTGTTGAATTTGGTACGCCTGCTGGACTTTGTGTCTTCTTACTAAGGCTTCCACTAAGGCCAAAGCATCCGCCTCGGTGTGACGAAGCCTCTCGATCAATCTCCCCACCGACGAAATGAGATACTCTTCCTCATAGATGGTGCCCTTTCTGCCCTTGGCCCGCTTTCTTTCCTCTCTCTTTCTGTTCTTGGCCGTTTTCCGAGATGCGCCAGTCTTGGCTGTGCCTGAGGTCTTGCCTGTGTACTTGGTGAAGAACGAGGGTGTCGTGGATGTCTCGGATGCTGCAACAGAAACATTGTCCGGGGTGTCCAAGTCATCATTTGGAAGCCCATAGAAGGCGTAAGGATCCTCCTCCTTTTTCTGCCTCAACTCCCGCAATCTTCGCAATTGGGAGTTTGACTGGCGAGAACAGTCCGCTAAAAGCTCGGCCACCACCCCGAATCCTTCGCCCAACTGCACATCCACAATCTCCTCCATGAGCTCGGGCCGCCCGCTGCTGAGCGCCAAGAGCGAGGCCCTGGCGTACTCGTAACTCTTGCAGTAGAGCGTGACGGCCGTGTCAACATTGTTCAAGAACTTGTGCTCTATTTCTGCTGCTTGCGAGTATTTGTGGTCATCAACAAGTACATCAGACAATTTGCGTGCCGTTTCAGACACCAAGGCCGGATCTTTGATTGTTTGCACCAAGTACATGGCCTCCCTCCAGCGCTTGGCCAAGATGTAGCTCTCCAATGCGCTCTGGGTGTTGTTGAGATGCTCATACGCGATGCCTGCCTCGCTGTAGTTCTTAGCGTCAAACAAACTATCTGCATACAAGCCAAGGATGTGTTTGCTTCGGGCCTCGTCGTACTTGTAGATAGCCAAGGCGTCTTTAAAGAGGTTGTGCTTGACCACATAGTCGTCAAGCTCTGGGACGGCTTCTTGGCCTAGCTGGTGGAGCCAGGTCAAAGCCTTGGAGTGGTGCTTCAAGAAGTCGTCAATGAGAAACTGGCGCCGCAATGGCGTTTGAACGTGCAACTTTTGAAGGAATGGTAAGTATTCTTTGGGGTCCTTCTGCGACTTCTGGGCAATGTTCAATGCCATCTTGACGTCATAGAGTTCCAAAGCATGGGTGTATAGCTTGTTGACGTCCAGGAGGAACGTGAGGTGAGTGATGGTGTTTTCGATCTCGTCTGCGTCGGTCAACGAAGAGATGAGCCTGAGGGCGCCGGCCAAGTTAGCCGGCTTCTGGCACGCGTACGCCGTGATTCGAGCCTGCAAATACTTCTCTTTGTATTGGTCCCTTGAGAGAACTTCAAGCATGGTCTCGCAGATCTTGTTCACCTTGGAGGACGTCTTTTCCTTGGTGGAATTGACGATAATTCTCTTGGTGCCCGAGCCGTGACTGTGGTCAAGTTGTTGCGGATCAACGGATAGCTTGGAGATATCGGGGAGCTCACTTTGAACCAAAGTGTCCTTGTACTTTGTCTCAGTAACATCTTCATCGTGCAAGCAAGAAAGAAACAAGTCCAAGTAGTCTGCTCGGCCAATCTGGTCAATGAACGTGGAGACATTGCCATGAAAGAGCTTCGGGTCGTAGTCGTACAAAAGATCGAGGTCGATGCGGTGCGTCCGGCACGCAAGAAACGCCCGGAAGTAGTCTAGCCCTTGAATGAATTTCCTGACTCCGTTCAACACCATAATTCGGGGGCATATGGTCTCCAAATTGCCTCTTGGTGCCTGCAAAACAACTGAATACTTGGAGGGAATGCACGAGACCAAAGTCGAGCCCCTCTCGATTTGCCTGCTTCTTTCGTCGTGGGTTTCGTCGTGGGTGTTGTTTTGCGTGAACGCAAAGTTTTTTGTATCATTGACATCATTTAAGTGGACGAAGCACACCTGAGAGTGGGCGGTGGTAAATGCCAAGTGGGTGTCCGTGACCTTGATGGAAGTCACTGCAGTGCAGAGCTGAGCTTCTCCGGCATAGAGCTTTCCGTTGGTGGATACTCCAAGCGCCACGGGCGTATGCTGTGGCCCAGTAAATGCTAGCTCGAGCTCGTGACAGAGAACAGGGAACTTCGCTACCGGTGCAGAAGCTCCAGAGCTCAAAACATTCGAAACGGATCCTTCGATGCTTTCAACAACTGCGCTTCGGAAGTCTGTCGCCGACTTGAGGAGCACAGCACGAGACTCCAAGTGCACGAAGTTCACTGGCTCAGGCGCAGACGCTTGGAAAAAAACGATGCTTGATGAGCTGGGCGTGTCAACCAACACCAAGACTGAATCCTCTCCTATGAAACACACCTGTTTAACTAAGTCCACCTCCGAAGCAAACAGATCTCTGGGAATCGATAGCACATGAGGTTCGCTGGCAAGCCTCATTTCCGCCTCCGATATGGAAGCGATGCGGAGATGGCCCGAGCTCAATATGAAGGCAAATTTGTTGTTGTTGCCATTCACGGCAGCTGCCACCACCGGACCATCAAATTCGTAGTCTCGGTACGCAATAGGCGGAGGAACATTCGCAATGGCAAGAGGCGTGACCTTGGCCTCAGAGCCGTCAATAACCACGGTCATGCCCATGTCATTGCCTGTAGTAGTTGGCCCAGACACAATATTGTAAGCAAAGTTAAACATGTAGACACCGCCGAGCGTGGTGCCAACCATTAACTGTAGAGGCTTTTCCGGGTGGAACTTAATGAAAGACACCTCGTTGTCGGGCAAGCCTTCCGACACGTGAAGCTCCAGCTTCAAATACCAGTGGTAGTTTTTTGTGGTCCAGATCTGGACTCTATCCCGCAACTGAAATGCCAACAAGTCACTGTGGCAGGACCATTCCATATCCAAGATGTTTTCATTCAACGGGTCAAGGCGAGTGTGGAATTGGCCGTGCCTCAAGCCGTTTCTCTCGTAGAAAACAACTTGAAGAGTGAGGTCGCCGTCAGCATCCACGCACCTTTGCGTGGACGCTATCAAGGATCCGGCCGGCCTCCAAGCCAAATTATGCTCTAAGCCGTCCACGGCCTCTGACACAGATTCCAACCCACCCTCGCGCGAAAACACCCGTATCACCCTTCGGGTGACCAACTCGTCAGTGGCCTCGATTAAGGCCTCCTCGGCGGTAGAAACCGCAAAATACTCGGCATCTCCGCGCCAGCTGATCTTGGCAGTGCCGAGGTCAAATCTAGACATTGAACCTTTTTCGAGCGGCGCTACTGTGGGGTCTCTCAACGGCGAGTCCTCCTTGAGGTCCAAGCCAGCGTACTTGATGGCCTCTCGCTCTCTCTCCAAGGCCTTGAAGCCCTTTCCCTTAAATTGAGTTTCCTCTTTTCCCCATCCCACAGACACGTGTTTAGCGTCGGAGACCTTGATATCGTTCGGGTCAAGAGTCTTTTCGGAGATGGGCTCGAACGCACGCGATAGCAACAACACACTGGATGTGTTGGACAAGAGCACCAACGTTTCTTCATCGGGCGACCAGCATGCGGCCAGAAGCCCTGCGTCTATCAGGCCCACGATCTCCACGCTGGTGGTGTCGGAGTGTGGCGAAGCGGGGTCGTAGTGAGCGGAGATCAAGTCGCCATTGGAAAACACAAACACTAGGAGCGCCGAGTCCTCAAAGTGGCTGAAGGATAGAAGTTGCGCATCCGGCCCGGGAAACGACGCCAACACCTGGGCTTGGCCGAACTTCATGAGTCTTTGCACCTCGATAAAGTGGCTTTCGGCCGACGAAAGCACCACGGAGATGGTATCGGAAACAGGATCAAACACCGAGTCCAAGGGTGTGAGATCGGGATAGGTCTGCGACTGCGGTTGGATTTGCCCGCGGTTTAGGAGCACCAAGTTCTTCATCTGAGGAGGTGTAGAGTACGTGCGGTAGTAGAGTGGGGCGTAGTGCTAAGGTCGCCGGAAGGAACCATCTCATCTCGCGCCTCCTGCATATAGCTTCCATGGCGGTGTAGAAGCAGATGGCGAGAGTTGGAGGAGAAAACGGGAAGAACCACCAGGGAGAATTCGAAAGAGCCACAAACGGGAAAGCAGGATGTACAACGTTGGAGGCTTCTCTTAATGCCCCCTGTCACGTGACTGCAACCAATCAAAGGGTCCGTTCAAATCAGAGAGGAGGGTGGCACGGACCTCGATGCTGCCGTCCAGCGAACATGAACCAAGATAAAGATAAAGGCGAGGCGCCTAAGAAAAACTGCAGACGAATGCGCTGGTGCAGTGGCACTCATGATGCTGCTGAATTGCATGATGCCTACGAAATATTGGCACATTTACATGTCAAGCATGGATTCGTATGCGGGTTTGGATTAGTCAGGCCTTAGCTAGAAGTGGCAGATAGGTTCAAAAAAATGAGGGTTTTAAGAGAGCACTCAGCTCGTATAAGTACCCTCGTTAGAAAGATGAACTTCAGAGGCTTGTCCTTGTGGCTTTGCAATAACGTTGGAAGCAGTGCTCAATGGTGGCCTCGCTGAGGCCTGGACCTTTCGCATTAGTATTCGGTCTTGGAAGAGCGATTTCTTTGGCTCCCCACGCCTATTTGACACACTGGTGTGCGGTGTCCCTTTGCTTGTTGTTTCCAGAATATGCCATTATGTGACACGATAGGATCCCCACAATTTGCATCACCTGCCTTGGCCTCGTTCACTCATGTGGCCACAGCTGGAGTAGATTGTTTTGCTGCGAACTATTTCGGTAAATTGTGGTCTATCATCGTCCATAAGGTTATCCAGAAGCCTTCCGCGGTAGCGGCCACAAGCTATTGTGAGCAGTTCTGAATATGATTCGGAATTGAGCTCACTGAAATCTTCTGGGTCTCTGTCCACTGGTGACCTTCCAAGAATGTATGCGGGGATATTAAGACTCTTCTGAAGTTTCAGAAAAGTTACTTGGCCAATCGGACAATTTGATACATGGGTTTTCCGATTCATCTATTATTGTTGGCTTCCGGTGATTGTGATGAAGTTGGTCCGCAAGATGACCATGATGCGCCTAATTCCCTGACTTAGGTGAGCGAAAAAATACAGGGACGGGGGTGAAGCTCTCACGTTCTTTTCTAATGCAATTTTTTTGAAATACCCGGGAATCAGAAGTCAAGAATACAGCCAGCGCAAGTGAAAGAAAGATTACAACAAGGGGGTGGAGGGAAAAGGAGAACCGGCGAACAAGTGGCAGAAAAGCTGGCTTGAGCGGGCGAATGACTATTGCAGTATTCGAGTTATAATACAGAAGATGAAAGGGTAAAGAGCTCTTGCTAGTTTTACTTTATGTGTTTTTGACAGCTCTTAAATTTTAGCCATTGTCCATCCGTGCAGCAACTGTCTGATAAAATGACCCGGGTCAAAACTGCCTTCAACTGTCTAGCTATTTTTTCTACAATATACGATATAGAGTGCCATTGAGAGTGATGTTTCAGACTTAAAGAGGCCAAAGGAGCCAATACCAAACAAATGCCAGCAAACAAAATACACAAAAAGAGTACTGTTGGGCGCCTTTTTAGCACTAGTTTGACCAGACATGTGTAGATTTGAGTATAGATGCACCATGTTGCGCACCGGCTTGGGTGCAAATTTGCCGGCCGTGCGAATTGAACGCGGTGAGGCGAAAACCAGTGGCTCCTCTTGGTGCGGTCCGGGGTGGGCGGAAAAGCGGATTATGGATGCATAGCTGAAACATCGTGGGCCACTTTCATACATTCCACAACCTTAGGTGCAACTGAAACACCGGTATATGCAGGAAGCGGTATGTACTTTATCTTACGAGCTCTCGGTGGCAGACGCGAGAGCACCGCAAAGAAATACATAACCGAGGGATACCGGCTTATGTTTGATGACGTCGAATATGAAAAGGCCTTTGAGCGCGATCCTACTATAGATGGATACAGATCGCATTATACATGACTGGGAAGATGAACAAGGGCCCACACTCGAGTGGAATCATTAGGGAACTTAGCTTCAGACTATGCGCAATTGAGATTTTCACTCAACATTCATAATTTCAGATAATTCCCGTTGTTTTACGGTCTATCTACTAAAAGCTTTTGTAAGCGTTAGACGTTAGTGAATAGTTTTTTGAAGAAAAGCGCATTTTGATTCAGCCGCGTTTTACACATAGTATATATTCCTGACCAACTTGAGATATAATGCAGTTCAAAATTAAAAAGAATCAAAATTAAAAAGAATCAAAATTAAAAAGAATCAAATCTTTTGAAAGATATTTTTATAATATAATGGTAAATTTTTAGCAACGTCTAGTTTTTAGAGAAGCTGATCATCTCCTAAACATCTACACCTTGATAGGATAACTGGCCATGGCCGCGACTGGACTTTTGGTGCCTTCTCTCGTAAAAGTATCCCAATCGGGCTATTTTTTGACTAGTGTTGCCGAGGCGTATTTGAAATTGTATTCTGAGAGAACTACGAATTTACATCCGGGGAGCCCCGATGTTGCATCCGATAAGCTGCACTGGGAATCCCACGTCCCACGTCCAAGCGTCGAAGGCAAGTTGTCGAAGTGGGAAACGCCATTTATGGTGGTCACCGGCGATTCCGCCTTATATGACCAATCGCATGGCCAATCGCATGGCCAATCGCATGGCCAATCGCATGGCCAATCGCATGGCCGATCACAGGTTGTGTATCCATGGGTAGCGCATTACCCCTGGTAGGCCTGACATAGATGGTGATGAACAGGATAAAAGAAAATGAAGAAGACGAAAATCTGACACTCAGCTCGAAACGGTATTTCAATACTAAACGCTAAAACTGATATTAAGCTCCTTATGCAAAGAATTAAAGGTTAACATAGTGATACTGATAGTATATACATGAGAAAACAGATTTAGATTGGTTTGAAGAATTTTGCAACACAAACTTAGGTTCTTCAAATGACACTATAGAAGTACCAAAAGTGAAATAATACGTAGAATGTTAATAGTTGGTTCTAATTGTGCTTAGGAATACATAAACAAGTGATGAAGTATCGCGACGGTGTGTCAAAAGATATGTTCATTCATGTTGAACTGTTCGTGTTCGACGAAACGTCCGCATTTGAATCCAAAATTAGGAAACGAATAGTAGGTGTATAATCATGACAAAATAAAGAATACAATTCATATTTGTATCCTCCTTAACCTTTTTTGTCCGCATTTCCACTATTTTACTTTACTCTATTCCTTGATTCAACCCTGCAATCCAGTTTTACCTCCTTTTTTACTATTCGGTATTTCAATACTGTAAAAGAATTTTTTTGACCACTTTTACATCCTTATACATCATTATTATCATGTCGGGCCCACTTTCTATATAGCTGTCACCGATCACGTGCTCAGCCTTGAACCTTCAACACCGTTTTGTGAGATTCTTCAATACGTCAGTGCTATGGGAATAATGTATTCCTTAGTAATTAAAACAAGGGGGAATCATCCAAGTTAAAGCTGGTCAAAACTGCGCCACGCTATTTGGGTCATATCGTGAGATAAGTACCAAATCGGGCTAACCTCGTTCAAAGGCCATCGGAGTCCGGCTCGAAGTTGATTCCGAAATGCTGCAAGTAGTCACCGCCAAGAGCCAGCTCTCGTTGCACAACGCCAAGAAATNTAGTCACCGCCAAGAGCCAGCTCTCGTTGCACAACGCCAAGAAATCAAGTTCTTATCGGTGGCGTGTGGTGCACAAGCAAGCTATGTTGCAGCGGGAACAGAGTTGGTTGGGGTGGATGCAGAGGTGCACCTCTGGGATATCAGAAAGGCGCAGAGCCCAGTGCGGTCGTTCGTGGACTCGCATCATGATGACGTGACGTACCTTGAGTTCCACGACTCGCGGAACTACTTGATGTCGGGATCCACGGACGGATACGTATAAACGTCCGAAAGAGGAGATCAAAGCGGGTGCCAGGTCGTTCCGCGTCTGAGCTTTGCATCGCAGATCAACCTGGCACCCATGGGTGGAGAACTACCCATGGAGGGTCTGGTAACCTGCAAACTTCTGACAATTCTATAAGTAAAACTTTTCTATGAAACGAAGCAAATTAGTAATTGATGAAAATAGAAACCCCTTAAAAATGGTACTGACATTTGTAAATGTTGTATAAAAAGGTCAAACCTCTCTACATTCATACAAAAGTTGAAACAAATTAATCACAAATTATTAGAAAAAGATAATGTAGCTTACTGCTATACCAAAAAGGAATGGTAACTAAGTGCTCTCAGCTGCATCCTGAATCATTAAATGTGTTAGCTTATTGCTCAACCCGGTGTCTTTCTCGCAGCACTGCATCCACCCGGTGATGCGATCACGTGCACTTGCACGCTCACCCATTTCATACTTTAAGACCATTACGCTCTGCGTACAAGTAGAGCCCATCAAGCGCAGTTAGCTGTGTATGTACGCCAGTACATCCTGTTTTCGTACGGACCAAGTTCCTTAGCGATATAAAGAGAAAGGCTGGATTTGTCGGGGCTAATAGTAAAGTGGCTCTCATGAGGATTTATCACCAGATTGTGCATAATTCACCCTTCAAGTGATCAACTTGTTAAAATTGAAACAAGTATAATATTGAAAATGCCCATGTTAAGGTATAGGCGAGTCAAAGACAAAAGACAGACTGCGCGCCCGCCCACGGACACCTTGAGAATGCCTATTTAAATGGTATGCGCGTAGCCCGTAGGCACTACAACGTATACTTGACGTCGTCATAGGCGACCAATTCTGCGCCCAGTCGGCGCAATCAGTGAGTTCTTTCGGAACTCAATTCTTCTCCTAGGGCTTCTGGTCTGGTTTGGTTCACTTCTGTATCTATACTTTATGGTTCGAAGCCCTGCGCGCCACTTACACTTCTGGTGCTAAAGGTCATAACACAATAGCCAGCCCAAGACATCTTTCAAAGGTAAGGTCATCATCTGGCCAGAATATCGTTTCAGTACACGAAGCCTCGCTTTCCCCAACTTTCGTCCAGCCCGGAAGCAAGGTATGGGGCCTTGGTTGCTTGTCCCAGCGCAATCACTCCTGCATACAATGCGCGCTTTCTACTGGCCAATTTTATCGACATGTCCCTCACGCTTATCTGAAATCTTCTTTCTGACCCCCTTGCCAACATGTCGGAAAAGTACGAGGCTGTATTCCGTATGTACCCAGCGCCCTGCTGCTGCTATTACCGTTCACCATGTTACTAACACTCAGGCTCTGCGGAAATGTCCTTGATTCAGCTCTACGTGCCCGCGGAAATCTCCCGTGATGTCATGTATCAACTAGGCAAGCTCAACTTGGTTCAATTTAGGGACTTGAACAAGAAGGTGAGCGAGTTCCAGAGATCTTTCGTACTGGAGTTGAGAAAACTCGACGAGATCGAGCGTCAGTACACCTATCTCAAACTGCTCCTCGACAAGCAAAACATCGAAGCTGTTATTTACCCCTACTCCGATGAACAAGACATTTGCCCCCAGTCGGAAATTGACATTTACCTGCAAAACGCTGCCCTTTTGGAGGCCAGAACCCTGGACTTTGCTGACAACACGGAAAACTTGAACACCAAGAAGTCCGACTTAAAGCAGTTTAAGTACACCATCCAGGCTGTTCAAAAATTCTTGCATGAAAACGGTGCAGTGGCTCCTGAAACCAGTGAAAGCGATGCCCTTTTATCACAATTGGAACTGGGTGGTGTGCCTGATTTCCAGGCCAACTTCATCAGTGGCGTTATTGATAGAACCAAGGTGGCCCCTTTCCAGCAAATTTTGTGGAGAATCTTGAGGGGAAATTTATACTACTATACTGAGGAATTGCCCGAAGCGGTGTATGACCCAAAGACCGACTCCCATGTCAACAAAAATGTCTTCATCATCTTTTCTCATGGTTCATTGATCCAGCAAAGAATCAAAAAGATCGCGCAGTCTTTAGAGGCAAACTTATACGATGTTGACGCTTCACCATCGTTGAGAAAAGAGCAGTTGGCTGCTGTTGATGTCAAGTTGGCCGACATCTCGACTGTGTTGCAGCAGACTGAACTCGCGTTGAACTCTGAGTTGGTGGCTATTTCCAGAGAATTGAGTAAATGGTGGGAAGTCATTGCTAGAGAAAAGGCAGTGTACAAGACCATGAATCTCTGCGACTACGATGGTTCCAGAAAGACTTTGATAGCTGAGGGCTGGGTGCCTTCGGATGAAATCGAGAACTTGACCGAGTGTGTGAAAAAAATCAACTCATCCATCCCTACCATCGTCAATGTTTTGGAGACCACAAAAACCCCTCCAACTTTTCACCGCACAAACAAATTTACTTCTGGATTCCAAAGCATCTGTGATACTTACGGTATAGCCTCTTACCGCGAGGTGAATCCAGGCTTACCTACCATCATCACGTTCCCATTCATGTTTGCTATCATGTTCGGTGATTTGGGACACGGTATTATATTGTTTATGGCGGCAGTGGTGATGGTGTACTTTGAGAAGTCCATTCAGGCCATGAAGAGGGATGAAATCTTTGATATGGCCTTTTCTGGGCGGTACATCTTGTTATTAATGGGTATCTTCTCCATGTACACAGGATTCTTGTACAATGATATTTTTTCCAAGTCCATGGACTGGTTTC
Organism: Metschnikowia bowlesiae; assembly: GCA_002370295.1. Taxonomy (NCBI): domain Eukaryota; kingdom Fungi; phylum Ascomycota; class Pichiomycetes; order Serinales; family Metschnikowiaceae; genus Metschnikowia; species Metschnikowia bowlesiae. Next base: position 125,074 of record NLAK01000034.1, on the reverse strand, counting down.
CGTCCGGGTGGAAGTGGCCAGAACATTTCAAAGTGGGCGAAACCATCCACGCTAGCCAAGTGGGCACGTACGCTTTTGGATTGGACCCCGCTTGGCACGGATCGGAAAACGCTCTTTTGTTTTCCAACTCGTACAAGATGAAATTGTCAGTCTTGATGGGTTACACCCACATGACGTACTCATACTTTTTCTCCTTGGTGAACGCAATTCATTTCAACAGTTTCATTGACATCATTGGAAACTTTATTCCTGGTTTGTTGTTCATGCAGGGTATTTTTGGCTACTTGTCTCTCTGTATTGTTTACAAGTGGACAGTGAACTGGTTTGCCATTCAGAAACAGCCGCCCGGATTGTTGAATATGTTGATCACAATGTTTTTGTCGCCAGGCACTGTTGTGGAGCCCTTGTATGCGGGTCAGTCCAGCGTCCAAGTGGTGCTAGTCTTGGTGGCGTTGATTTGCGTTCCTTGGTTGATCCTCGTCAAGCCCCTCTATTTGAAGCGTCAAATGGACAAGGAAGCCCAGGAGCACAAATATAATGCCTTGACTGAAGAAGATACAGCCGGGGAAGCTCACGAGCACCACGAGGAAAATGAGGAAGACGATGAAGAGGACGGCGCACACGAGGATGGCCACAACTTCGGTGATATAATGATTCACCAAGTGATCCACACCATCGAGTTTTGCTTGAACTGCGTGTCGCACACTGCTTCCTACTTGAGATTATGGGCTTTGTCGTTGGCGCACGCCCAATTGTCGACGGTGTTGTGGACCATGACTATCGCCAACGCGTTTGGCACCACCGGCGTGGTTGGTGTGATCATGGCCGTGTGCCTCTTTGCCATGTGGCTTGTGTTGACGGTGGTGATCTTGGTTGTCATGGAGGGCACCTCTGCCATGTTGCACTCGTTGAGATTGCACTGGGTGGAGTCCATGTCCAAGTTCTTTGAGGGCGAGGGCACTGCCTATGAACCATTCGGTTTCGACTCGTTGCTCACTGGGATTTTTTAAATCTTCTGTTGAGATTCGAAACGATTTTGTGCCAGAAGGCCCATTGAAACTCATGGCCGGCGCTGCCAAACACACTACTCTACTAGCTCTAAGCTTTTTTAAATTAAATTAAACCCTTCTTAGGCCGTGGCCAATCGTATGTCAGCGCATTTCCGTTTTCGTTTTCGTATACATGTACTCATGATAATCTTCCCTGATAGTTTCTTTCCCGAGGCGTGCCCACTACCCCATGTCGCTACTATTACAGAATGAGACACCTGTACACAGGAGCACAGTATCCGCTCAACAGCTACTTCTGCAGCGCGCGAAGCCATCGCGAAAAATCAACCTCGCTTATTGACCCTGCCCTCCACCCCCTACACCTGCCCATGTCTTTGCAGTTGGCGTTTGTCATTGACAATCTCAAAGAAGCGCCAAAGAGCGTGGTGCCAATTCTCGCCATCCTACATGCCGAGCGGCACAACTTGGGCAACATCTCCAAGGTCGACTTGAAGCACTTGACCAGCCGCACGCTTAACTTGTGCAAGGCGGCAGACGCTTACAGTATTTGGAGTGGAGTCAGCATCGTGCACATTCTCGTGGAGAGCGTGCACGTGCTAGCCAGTGAGGGCCTGGCGTTTTTCGGCCAGCTTGTGAAAATCTTGTCGTCGCCTTTTGCCAATGATGAGCTCATCTTGGAGTCCACGGTGGAGTGCCTCAACAAGCTCTGCGCAAGTATCAGGGGCAAGCCCACTCTTACTCGCGAGGTGTTGACGCCACACTTGTCGGTTCTTTTTTCGAGCTACATGGCGCGTGTTGACCAGAGCCCGAGGTTGATGTTGTCGTCGTTGAAGACGCTTATCGAGGAGCACCCAACGACATCGCGGCCGTTTGCCAACAAGTTGAAGACCAAGCTCTTGGCCATGCTCCTGGATGCTGGCTTCCTCAACACGCCGGAGGCCCTTCAGCAGATGGTGTGCTGCACGCTTGCCACGTTGCCCATCATCGAGAAGGACGGCCCCGATGTGTACTGGCGAAAGGACGTCGACAGATTAGTGGCCAACATCGTGGGCACGGTCGACGTGTACTCCAGCTTTCTTAAGGTCGACGATGACCCGGAAGTGTCGGGAATGCTCAAGAGACTCGCCAAGGATGGCGAGCCGGAGATCTTCCTGGCTCTCCATATCGACATCAACCAGCCCATGTCGATATTGCGCATTTCCGACCGAATGGAGCTCTTGTTGAAGATGCTTCTGGGCTACCTTTTCAGTGGCTGCCGCTTCGCTGTGCCTGTTCCCATCGGCCAGATTATCGCCGTCATCGAGCTTGTGTGCTCCATTAACCCAAGCTTCTTACTGTTTAAAGGTGATATCAGGGATCTGGAAATCCGCGACTTAGTGCAAGTGTCGCTTGGAAAGTGCTACGAGGCGGCGTTGTTGGTCTTGGCCGACTTGCCTATCAAATACTCCGGTGTGCTCATCCCGCATCTATCCGACGTTTTCGCAGTGTTGGAACTGTTGGTGTTCCTCCACAACAAACACTTGGATAAGCCCAAAATCCTTCAATTCGAGCCCATGTTATTGAAGGTGATATGCTGTGCCACGGAGTATTTGCGGCTTTCATGCTACTTTCCTGACTACCCCAGTATCTCGCGCATAGTGGATGTGGCTCTCTTCTTGGTTCTGCCCCGGTCAGACGGGCGGTGGCTGCAGAACCTGTCGGAAGCCTCCAAAACAAAGTTATCCCACTCGTCCAAAGCTGCTCGGAAAAAGGCAAAGAAAAACGCCTCCATTCCATTGTCCGACTTGCTCTCACATGTGCATCTCTTTGAGAACAACGTGCCCGCCGCCACTCGCCGTGCAGTTTTTGACTTCCTTGCTGTGGTGATCAAGTGCGCTCCCTTGCCATCAACCCAGTTCAATAAATTCCTCAAATTGGTCATTGTCGATGCTGTCAGGTCGACGTGCACCCAAAATTACGGCGCCATTCCTGCTGATATCGAGCGTCTTCTTCTTACGGCACTGTTGCATCCTGCGCCTGAGTCCGCATCGATTTTGCCCATTGCAACTTCCTTGTTACCGCAGTCGGAACTCCTTGAAATCTTCACTCACCCCAGATTTCCTCCGTTGCCCGTGATGGCTCTGACACCTGCTGCCGATGGCAGTGATGAGGAAGAAGATGACGCTCCGTCAGCCTCCGTGCTCGCTCGCCCTACTAAAAAGCAGAAGGTTTCCGGGAATGAAGAGAGTCCTGCTACACCATTGGCCAGTCAAGTGGTGTCGGAAGATATTTTTACCGTCAAATCCTTCCCGAGCGCCGCGCCAACGGCGGAGGATGTTACTTTAACGCGGAAGGATATCCTCCTGGAAGATCTCGCTGATGAAGCGATACACATGGATGCCGGAGGCTCAAAACCCGCTGAAAGCCTCTTTACCGAGACCGTTCAAATACAAGCAGAAAAAGTTCAGCCTGTTGCTAAAACCGAGGCCGTAATCACCCTGGAAGAAATTTTGGGGAAGGATGAAAGTGACTCTGAGGATGAAGCTCAAATCGAGGTTCCCGACTTGAACTTGGAAGACTCGGACGAAGAAAACTGATCGGGCTCGAACATAGATAATAGCTGCTTCATAAATAAACATTTAGCCTCAGAGAATTGTTGGTGTAACCTTTTGAAGTCTGAGAATGTTTAATCTTTATAATAGTATACATGACTATCCGGGGAATTTGAAAAGCAACAAAAGGTCCTGTGGTCTAGTCGGTTATGGCGTCTGCTTTACACGCAGAAGGTCCCCAGTTCGATCCTGGGCAGGATCAGTTTTTTTCGGCTTCACGCCGAGCTTTTTTTTAAAGCTGCCCAGGTGAATAAGGTATCGCAAGTGTATGCTAAGAGGTGAAGATGGTTGAGATTATTCCCAAATGTACAGCCCTTTGCAAACCGATCCAGCCCTTAATGGCGATCTGATGAGCTTTCGAACTATTCTACAAAGTTACGAGCCAAATTAAACCCCAATGTTTATTTCCATGCTTATAGACTGACGACGTATTCCACAAATATTACGAGAAATTCCAGCCTCTTGGGCAGCCGATCTCCATATTCGCTGTCTTCTGAGCACGTTCGGCATCGTTAACCTTGCTGACATCAACTTCTTAATCATCATCATCCTCTTCTTCTTCGTCCTCTTCATCATCATCATCTTCCTCTTCCTCTTCATCATCTTCTTCGTCATCATCTTCTTCCTCACCTTCGTCATCTTCGTCTTCATGGCTACCACTATCCACATCATCATCGTCATCGGTGTTTGGATTCACATCTCTCCACTCCACATAATTGGCCCCTACGATCTTCTTGCACACAGGGAGAACCATTGGGTCGAAGGGGAAATAAGCCTCGAGATCCAAGAACTCTTGTTTATGTCTGAAGTTTCCCACAGACGAGGGAAGGTTCGAGTTTGTTTGAAGCATCCTCTCCCTCTTGTTATTCTCTAATATGGAGTAGCAGTAGCACACATTCAACTTGGTGGCGATTTTCGCAAAGATGAACACCACAGTTTCATCACAATACTTCAAAGGATTGAATTGAGTGATGATGGCCCTCTGGAAAAATTTATCAAGGTCACATTCCCACTCACTGCCACCTGCAGAAGGCTCTTCCAATGACTTCAGCAATTCGTTGTGCCTGAAACAGAAGATGTATAGCAAGGCCTGGAAGGTAGCGTAGAATAACTTGAACCTCTCCATACCTCCAGAGGAAGAGGTGCTAGACTTGGAGGAGGACATGACCTCGTGCTCACGTTCGGAAATGTACTTGTTGATCCAACCAATCAAGTAGCTAACGATGAATACAACCTGGTGTCTGGTCAAGTTTTTGGCGCGGGAAATGAACGAGGCCAAATACTGTAAGGCCTTGAGGCGTTTTTCGATGACTTCGCCGGAGCTAAAGGCAGAATCTATGAGCAATACCAAGTATGAGTCGGCCAACTCGGGTTGATACTGCGTGATGTGGAACAATAGAAATTGGATAGACTTGGTGAAATGCGTAGGTAAAACATGGGTTTTGAAGAGCGATGTAAGGGTATTGAAGAGAGAAACGGCATTGCCGGAGTTCATTTCTTCGGGGGTGAAGGATGCGGCCGTGGTATTCAACAAAAGCCCCAACGTGGCATCTAGCTTTGATACCAATTTCTTGATGTTTTGCGTGGAAGATACAGCAAGTACTTCAGTCTCTTCGTCGTTATCAAGGGAGGTTTCATTGAATTCTTCGCCTGCGTCGTCAATTTCTTCTTCATCATCGTTGATGAGGTCCTCGATATAATCGTCATCCAAGTCGTCTAACTCGTTTTGCAACTCCACGTCCATCTTTATGGTAATCTCCACCACCATTTGCCAGATTGAAAACTGTAAGTCTGGGCAGTAGGTGACCATTTTCATGAGATTGGCAATGTAATTGACGATGTCCTTCGTGGATGCAGAAAGGTGGTGAGGAAGGTTTGCGCCGATGATCTGGGGAATGGTATTGATGCATGTGGGAAAGTATGAGACAAACTTGCTGAGAATGTCGTGATGTGGGTATTCATCGCCAGAAACTGCGGGAAACTCCAGTACTAGCTTTTTGATGATCTCGTGGAGGTACTTGGGGAATGACGAGACCAAGACACCCATAAAGCGAGCGTATGTGGCTAGAAACAACGAGAATTCGGGGCAGGTCGTGGCGCTTGCCGAGAGCTCGAGCCATGGAAATCGGATGATAGCGCCCACCAACAACCGTGCTGCACTGTTGTCTAGTTTGGAGACATTTACTGTTAGGTTTTTGAGCACGATGATAAAATGGGGGATCGAGATGGCTTCTCTGTGGGCAAGAGGAAGGCTGATTTTAGCCGTTAGTGAGTTGAGTTTGAGGGGATCCTGAAGTTAGTATTGGGCTTGAACGGGCGCCAAAGGCTCATACATACCATCTCCAAGGACTCCAAGGCCAGCTTGACAAAAAGGGTGTATACCTTGTCGGAAAATTGCTCAGTATCCTGCTCGGTGCGGGCCCGCTTGGCATTCGGACTATCTTGTGGTAGGTCCCGCTTTCTGCTAACGGGCTCATGCACAGACATGATCATGGCAGAAGAAGAGGAGGTAGGGATAGGGATGAGGCGGAGAAGTGGTTTTTTCGCCTATGGCGCCTGCTGCGTGTGCTGTGTGCAGGCCCCGATGCTCCACTGCACTCCAGTGCGCACTACAAGCGCTCTCCACAGTCCATGGCCCCTAGCCAGCTAGCGGTTGGCACTCAACCAGAAGCCGTTGACTGATGCGGGGATTTGTTCCGAAGCCATTCAGTGGAGTGGTAGTGGCAAGTTTACCAGCACATGACTCGTGGGGACTGGAGGTACGGGCTTGCCCTCGACTCCCCCGGCTCTCTTGCATCGCGAAGGGGCATCTCACACTGCATCCACCACTGGACTCTGCTCTTTGGTGGCGGCATCCAGGTCGGACGCCGAAGAAGTAAGGAGTCAGGGGGTCGATTCACAAGGGGATTTTTTCCTCAAGCCTGAAATACGCCAAATTTCCCGCACTTAAGGTGACTGGCGAAGACGGTGTTTCAAGTTCTTGGGCGGGATGTCTGCGGATCGCATATGCTGCGACATAATCGCGTGCTATATACACCCTGGTGCGACGTGACGTCGTTCGACCCCGGCATATCTCATACTCATCTACTGCCATACTCATCTTCCACTTCCTCCTCAACTGCATCCCCAGCTTTTTCATTGTCAACTACATCCTCCGCAACTCTTCCCGCACCAACTGCATCCTCATCAGCAACTGCTTGCACTCGTTAGCATGAACCCAGTCGAGGCGGAATTGCGGGTGTCAGTTCGGAGCTTGGTGCCGCTAGCTATCTCCGATCACTTGGCCCGCAAGACAAGCTATCAGTACGGCGTCATTGTCGGGAAACACTCCTCAGCTTCCCAGGTCATTGCCTTCGATACCTTTGACCTAAAGGTGGAGCATGGGGTCGTTGATCTCGAGTACCTCAGCAAGCGCCTACAGCTTCTCCAGGTGGTGTCGCCGCACTTGACCCTTGTCGGGCTCTACACGTGTATGGAAAATGGACACATTGACAGCGCCTTAATCGAGCAGATCCGCCAAGAGCCTAGTCTCCCGGACCCGTTGGTAGCGCTAGTTCCTCATGAAAATCAAGGCTTCAAGTGTTACTCGCTCGTTACAAATGGAGAAATATCTTATACGCTCGTGCCCAGCGAAACGGAGCAAATCGCAGTCTCGTCCACTTTGAAGCACCCCGACTACTCACAACACAGACAGGATTTGTCTCTCGACCACGAATCAACCTTGTCATCGTCTCTTGAACAATTGCTGACTTTACTAAGCGCTGCTTTGGAAACAACATGTCTATCTGATGAATCAGAACGCATACTCGTCCATTTGGCCCACACAATCCGCAATTATCAGGGCTGCATCTCTCCTGAAGATCACCTGTTGATAACATCGCATTTGAGTCTTTTATCTTCTCAAGTGGCCGCTATTTTTGTGGCCAATGAGCAGATAGATCAGCAAATTGTAGCAATCAAGAAGGCTCGACTGAGGTATCTCGATTCATTTGGCCGATGAATCGAAATCCCCGGCTATGTCTTCAGTTAAAATCTCTTTGCTCCAAGACAAATCTGTCTCTTTGCACAGTGGTGGGCACAATGCGATCTAGCACCTCGTTGTGTTTTTTCTTGTACGCAAAGATGATGTTAGCATCCTCAAAGCCAAATTTCTTGGTGAGTTTCAGGTAAAAGAGTCCACAGGCATTGCAAAGGGTCCGTGATCCGTTGGGCCCTCTTCTCCACTCCGGCGTGTTTTCCAGCAAACACTGACCGCATTTCACATCTGCTTTTTTTTTGCGGCCTCTTTTCTTGCCCACGCCTTTTCGAGGAGAGCTTGCACGGTTCAGAATGCCTCGATGGATTTCAGTAGCCCTGGCCACTTCCTCTGACTGCAAAAAACGCACAGGGGTGTACGAAAATGAGTAGGAGCGGCTTCTATCGGAAATGGTGGATGCGAGCTGAAAATTAGAGAGACTTATGGACCTGATGTGCGGAGGTCGGTGTCGAGGCCCAGCAACAGGGGCTAACGGAATAGCCTTGGGTTCATAGTGAGGCTGGTCAAAGATGGGCCTCATGTTGCTAGCACCGTACTGCTGCATTTGCATATTGTGCTGAGCAATAGCAGCATTGCTAATATTTTCGAGGATCTTGTCGACGGACGGAAGCTTCACATTAAGGGCTCTTCTGACAGAAGGCTCCATTGGTACTGCAGGAGCGGTGATCATAGGAAGCTGGGCAGATTCCGTCGAAGCATCGGGAACGAGAGTCGAGAGCGGAGGAAGGTATGGGTGAGAGTGGGGGGGCAGGTTGCTCATTTGCCAAGTGGAAACGTACATTGGAAACCACAGCGGTCAGAATATGGAATTGAACAAGCAATCTAGAAAGAGCGATACAGCAAAGTATTATCAAGATATAGGGAGTCAAATCTTACAAGTTGACAAGGAAGGGCGAGGGGTGGTTGGGCTTTAAAGGGGGTACATGGCGGTATGCCAGCATAGGGAACTGGGTGTACAGACGCACATGAGTAAGAGTATGGAAAAGCGACAGGTGGAGCAGATCAAAAAGACGCGAGTCTGGTAGGGCGAGAAAACGTCTGGGCACTTTGCAGTCAGGGCCTCTCAAATGGTGTCTTGGCCTAGTGCATTGCAAACTGTGTGATGATAAAGTGGCCATTAAAGTGCCATTAAGTTGCAACAGTGACAACAGTGAAAGTGACAGTGACAAAGTGACAAAGTGACAAAGTGACAAAAGGGCAAAGTGACAAGTATGAACAAAATGACAAAATGACAAGTCGTGACAAGTCGCGAGATACAAAGTGACAGTGTGACAAGTGGAGCAGCTACAATTGCTGGGTCCGGAAGATTCGCTGGGATTTGACCGCTCTGGATGTACTTTGCTCTGGCCTAGACAGTTTTTCGCAGCTACGCGAGCGCACCGGATTCCAGGAACAAGAATACCGTGTCACATGGAAACTATTAGGCCGGCCAAAAAGGGTAACATTCGATGGAGAGCGAGACGGCAACCACAAACAGCATCAACATACAACAATAGGAGGTCCAACAGCATATCAAAAAACAACAAAAGCAACAGAAGCAACACAATCGCAAATTCCTTGCAGGTCGGCAATACACACCAAAAGTATTCCACAACAAATCCAGAAAAGCACTTTACATCGTGATATCATACATGGCCCTTGCTAGCGCTCTTGTGGCATACATTGCACCAGTGCTCTGAGATGGCATCAAACATCATCTTCGGGGCACAATTCCAAAAGCTTCACAAGGATGGCCTAGGAACCCATTTCGAACTTCTATTCATGCCAGTTTCATCCATGCCAGTTTCATCCATGCCAGTTTCATCCATGCCAGTTTCATCAATGCCAGTTTCATCAATGCCAGTTTCATGGGTCAATTTCATCCGTGGTCCTCAGCTCATCCGTGCGGCCCACCCCCAGTCGCCAATTAATACCCCGGGACAAAATTCAAACCCATCACAATTGGCCATGCAACAGGAGCCGCTTCCACAATTGGCAGTCGCAATGGGCAGTCCCATTCGGCTTGACAGCCACCTCGCCGCGGGCCTGCACATACGCCTGGGGGTCGATGGCTTGCTGCGCAAAAAAACCGCCAAGATGCGCTGCATAGGCCTTTTTTCCTAGAGCGCGTGGAGCGATCCACACCACGTTGGTATCAGAGGGGAATGTTGCGGCCCTCTCCTAGCCATGCCAGCACACATGACACTCTTAAACTATGGCATGAAACTCTTTGACATGAAACTCTTCGAAATGCATATCAAAGACTCGTAACACACGAAACTCATTGCACATCTGTGTATAGCTTCAGAGTTTCGGCCCTGTATTTTAGACCAAAACAGTCCTCTCAGAGACCCCTTGGTCGCCAACGCGGGCACCTCTACCGGGGTGCGTCAGTTGAACTGGGCTATAGCGATTTTGCCTACTTCTACTTCTAACTTGACCTGTTACCAATTCTGTTTTGGTCAAAGAGTATTCTCACTGGTCTGCTACTACTTGTAGTTTGGGCCAAGTAGTTGTATCATAACTTGGTCTAAATACTCGGTTCCAGCTTGAAATCCTTGTTCCAACTTGAAATCCTCGCTCCGACTTGAAATCCTCGCTCCGACTTGAAATCCTCGCTCCGACTTGAAATCCTCGTTCCCAGCTTTGTAAGTTCTGTCTTCCCAGACCCTGGCCATTTTCACTGGGAACTTTGGTGCATTGTGAAGATTTTCCCTCAACAATAAAGTGAACTTGTTGGGTAGACCGAGTTAATGCAGTGGAGTTATGCAATGTACACAATTCCCAATAACGATGTTTAGCGCGCCTGGTAAACGCATTCTTGGCTGCTTGCGGAGGGTTTACCGCTCGAATGCATCGGCAAACGCAGGAGTTGGCCATGTGAGCTCATCACGTGCAAGAGCCATAGGAAGCCGTGCTTCTAACAGGTGCAGTGCTGCGAAAGGGCAGCAAAACTGCTGCGGGTTGCTGCAAACCCAAGAGCCGCCGCTGAAACCTCTTTCTACAGCTGCTATACACTAGTCCGACTATTTCTCCCAAACGCAGTGCTATCTTGCGGATGCATGCGGTACCCTCGCACAATATAGCGTCGGTGCTGGCTGCAGTACCTTGGCGAGGGTGCGGCAACACGCTTGTTTCAGATTCGCAAACCTGAAACGCCACTGACTTATTTAGACTCTTCCCTCTCTCAGTGCTCCAGGCGAATCTAAATGTCATTCAACACCTCCGCCTTCTGCTAGTCTAACATCTGCCCAATCCTCTCCGTCCCGTCTTCTGTGGCTGCACTCATCCTCTTTTTTCGTGGCACTCTCTTTGCCCTTGAGCTTCCCCCGTCCTTCACCACCTCATTCCCGCTTTCCCATCAGCTCAATCCCATCCGACACTCATCCTGTGCATACACGGCGTCCATTTGCATCACCGCCTCAATTCATTCGTTCCTTTCCTTTAAAAGCCCGCTGGTGCTATACATCACATGACTGAGGTTACTGAAGAGATCAAAGAGTCGCTACGCCTCATTGAGGACTTGAAGTTTTTCTTGGCCACGGCCCCCGCAAACTGGCAGGAAAACCAGGTCATTCGCAGGTACTACTTGAATAACGACGAAGGTTTCGTCAGCTGTGTGTTTTGGAACAATCTCTATTTTATCACCGGCACGGATATTGTGCGGTGTATACTCTACAAGTTCCAGCACTTTGGCCGAAACATTGTGGACCGCAAGAAGTTTGAGGAGGGCATCTTCTCTGACTTGCGGAATTTGAAACTAGGTACCGACTCCGTGTTGGAAAATCCCAAACTGGCTTTCTTGGACTTTCTCTTCAAGAACTCGTGTCTTCGAACCCAGAAGAAGCAAAAGGTGTTCTTTTGGTTCAATGTGCCTCATGATAAGTTGATGGCTGACGCTTTGGAGCGTGATATAAAGCGAGAAAAGCTGGGCCAACAGGCGACGTCCGTGGCGGTAAGAGAGCCGGCCCTACTGTTCAACTACGTGGAAGACAAATCCAGAACCCTCTATGAGCAGCTTGGCGACTACCTTAATCAACCGCAGTTCGAAAACCTTAACCTAGAAGATGATCAGAGTGAGTGCACCGCCTCCAATTCCTCCAGTGAAAAGGGAGACCCTTCTAATGCTTTGTCTACCATCTCTCAAGACCAAGACGAATATGCTTATCGGGAACTCGCCCACAATGAAGAAGATGATGACGATGATTTCCCGCTTGACTATCTAGACAAGGAGTTTGGCCTCAACTACAGGGACAAACCTGGCAGAGATTACATCTCCTTCGACGGCAATTACCATTCCAGTTCATTCATCAATGCTAGTGACAGCAACTTCGACACACTCGACCAGGCCATGTTCCAAAACTCGGTTAATTTGGTCAGCAATGATGACTATCTCATTGAACAAACCATACCGGCAAAAATGCCCGGCTCTTCGTCGCAACCGTATCTTCCACGCCTGGCAAAATGCATGGACGATTCCGCCTTCCTACAGCCGTCGGGAATGGCACCTGCTTATGGGTATCCATACCCCCATGCCATGGCGCCGATGCCATCAGCTTCTTACGAGTCCGGCTACTTTCTTCATGATACCTCGCCACACTATCACCACCCACATGAAGAATACTACCATCCACAACTAACGCCGTTGGGCCCCATGGCACCCATGGCACCAATGGTGCCGATGTTATACATGGAACCTCAACAAGCATTTCCGGGATACTATGCCGACTCTGATACACTCGCCAGAGGCTACATTCCTTCTCAGAGGCAGCAGGATGTTAGCGCCAGTATGATGAGAAAGAGACAGCAGCTACAAGGCCGCAATCCCAAGGTCACCAAGCCTTCCCATTCTAGTCGATTCAAGCCATCGGATTTTGAACTGAGAGTACGAAAGACGGTGAAACTCGAGCCAGATGATGCCTTGCCTATTGCCACAACTGATTCTACGGGAAACGCCGCAGCTATACACCCGGACCAGACTCATTACGATTAGCGCACGTCTGGTGACTCAAATGGTTGTTAATACATTATAATTACAGATCTGGACGGTTGCAAACCTCAGCATGCTTAGGCACTGAAGTGCTCAATCATTCTTCTTTGTGGCTCGGTGACCTCACGCATGAAGGAAAACATTCGGTCCTCGCGGCCTTCGCTAATGGGCTCATTCGAATATGACAGTCGTGCTGCACGAAGCATCTTTCCATAGATCTCAATCACAACCTTTCGAACCTCCACTCTGGCATGAGCAATGTATTTATGCAAAACATCATCGATGGACTGAACAAATGCGTCGTCAATGGTTAAAACGAGACTATTACTCGATACGAGTTTGTAGAGACTAGCAAAGTGGAAATCCAATGCAGCATCACTCATGTGCTCGCAGTTTCCCAACGCCTTAATCACTAAGGAAAACAAATTGCTGCTTGGGTATATCCCGCAAAGAGCCTCTTCGAATGCCTCTTCCACGGCCAAGCTAAGAGCGTGGTGGGAGTTGCTGCTTTTCATTTCGCTGATCTTGACTAGCGACGACCAAAGAGTATCCAAGTTCAATGAGTATCTGCAAACGAGCAATTGCTTTAAAACCATGAGGCCGTTGAAGGGATTGGAGCCTTGCACGGACACAAAGCTCCACAAGGCCTGTTCGCTGCGGCCAAATCCTTCTTGTGAGAGGTATTGGTGGAATTCGTGTGACTCAGGCACTTGGAGATACTTCATTAAAACGGCGAACCGGGACTTGGAAATACCGCCGGCCTGAAACTCGTCACAGAGGTGTTGGAATTCGTCGATGCTAAACTCGTCAATGCGGATGAACGCCTGATCAAGCGCAATTTTGGCGATCGAGAAGTTGAACCAGTTAAGATCCGTATAGCTGTATTGCGACACTTTCTGCGGCGAGCCCATGCGTTTATCTTCAAAGATGGAGATGGGCTTGTTTCGACTGGAAATCTTATTAAGAGGGTCGACCTTTTCGATGAATGTCTCGATGGTGTTTGCCCGTGTTGATAAGCGCACCTGCGCAAAGTCCTCGACAAGTTCGGACAGGGAGTCCGAGTTGTACTTGGAAAAGAGGTCTGTTCTCGGCACCACGGGTTGTGTGGAAGGATTATCTTGCCCAGGAAACTTCGCAAATCCCTCGTGTATATGACTTGTCGATTTTTCAGTATCACTCGCCGGCTCTTTTGAAACACCCGCGTCATTCTCGCTCAAGTTGTTAGTAAGAAGAAGTTCTTCGTTGGGCTTTTCCGTCGCGTCAATGCTCTCCACATTTTTGAAAGAGCTCATGCTTTTGTTGGATGTGGAGCTCTTCAAAGAGTTATGGAAGTTTTGCGTGTCTGAGTGCAATACTTTGTCTTGAAAAGAAGGAGAAGTCTCAAGCTCTTGGCTGGGAACAAGCATAGTAAAGTCCGTGGGATTTTTGAGTGGGGACAACTTGTAGAAGTCCATACCAGGCGCCACTTGAGTGAGCTCGGACACGTTTGGAATCACCATATCTGTATTCTTGTATTCAAGAACGTTATCAATGCCCACCAAGTGGTCGATTTCCCTCTTGATACTTTTTGAGGACGACGAGAGCTGCGAGACAAAAAGCACCGTATTGATCGCGTAAAGACTTCGGAGAAGTGTCTGGTACTCGTCGATGAGATGACTTTGATGAATGACGGGTACAAGCTCAAAAAGGCTGGATACAAGCTTGGTGAACTTGATATCTGTGACTGGGATTTTAAAGGAGGCTCTGATGCAAAGCTTCAACAAAGTACTTAGAAGACTGCCTTTGTACTTGATAATTTGCATGGCCAAGAGCTTGTCCTCGACGATATTATCCAAATCAGATATAAAAGACAATAGCAACTCAAGAGAATCGTAAACCTCATCAATGGCCAACAAACTCAATATGAGGCTGGTGTTTTCCTCCGTAGGTTCTCGATTGATGGCGCAAATTCGGATGAAATCCTCTGGGGCAAACAATTTTCGAGATTTTCGAAGAAGTTTTTCGGAATCGTTGACAATGATGCCCATGAGAAGTGGCTTGGAGATGGATGCCTTTCGAAGAAGGGACACCACCTCCGCGGGGAATTCTTCCCCACCCAAGACGGCATACTTGAGGAGCTTCACGCCCTCTTTCATCAACTCTTCTTGGGGCGATGATAGAAAATTTGATATTGGATCATTTGATTTGTTGTAATGATCAATAGAACGCGTGGGTGTTTTGACGTTGGGGGATGTTGACTTGGAGACAGTTACATCATTCTTCGAATCCTGCTTCTTTGGGGTTTCACGATGAAGAGCCTCAGATTGTTGTGACGTATTAGCACTAAGATTTCTTTTGCAGTACGTAAGCTGAGCATAGTGCGGTAGTTCCAGGGATTCCATATTGACATCTGGTCTGCCAGATGCATGAGAGTCGGAAGTGGATTCTTTTCTCAAATCCGTTCTGTTCCAGGATTTGCTTTTATTGCTGACAGGTAGCTTTAAGTTGGTTGGCTCAGAGAAGTGCTTTGTTAGGCGAGTGGACTCGTTCAGATCAGTTGAATTCTCTCTGGTATATGTGCTGACCAGGTCAACAGATGCCGTAAACGATGACGCTTTGAGCCGCGAGTTGCTCCGGGAAACACTTTGTTTGCCTTTGAGTTCCTTGTTTTTAGCAATGATGCCGTCTCTGATGGAGGGTCGGGATTTTTTCATTTCACTCGTGGGTGGACCCAGTTTGGCCAAGGACGCAGGCTTGGATCTTTCTAATGCTTTCACTGTGTTGTTATCGAGCTTGACTTGGAGCTGCTCAGCTGACGACGATGAGATAGAGTAGTATCTCCAAAATGAGTCTTTTGCAGACTGCCTGACTTGCATATTTGGATCAGTGAGTAACCTGGGTAACATTTTATCGGCCACTTCAGACACACTGGAAGCCAACGGCGTGCTTGATCGATAAAGCACCACCAGAAGCCAAAAGCTGGCGTAACTTTTTGTGTTTACGCTTTTTTCTAACGCGGTGGATGCAACTCTTTGTAGTGTCTTAGCGTTTAGTGAGCATTGAGACAAGATACTAGAGATGGCCACATGTGAATTTGAATGGGCCAAGAACTTGGTACTGGAAGAAAGCTTGATGAGCGTTGGGAGAAACAACTCGACAGCCCAGTCAAAAGCGCTTCCACACGAGAGAGCTAATTCCTTGACTAGCTGACACGCGTTCACCGACAAAGTGGTGCGTAGAGATAAGAGGCACTTGCAAATGTCTCCTGCAATCTCTTTAATGCAAAATAGAAGGTGTGAGCAGTACTGGGACACAGCATTGCCACGACACAAGGCTCTGAGCTGAAGGATATTACTTTCGCGTTGAGACCAATTTTTCTCCGTCTCTTTGCTGCTGAAAGAGCTCAACATTTCGGAAATGAGGTCGTCGATTGACTCTTGAGAGTCCACGTCTAGAGGCCGCACAGAGAGGTCCTCCTTGAAGCCAGCGAGTGAGCGTAATAGCTCGTCGAGCTCAGGGGAGGTCAGCGACATGGCATCAAGTGACTCCTGGACCGACTCCGATACATTGGGCGCCAGCGCATGTTTCTGCAGAGACACGAGCACGCGGGCCTCTGCGGTGGGGAGTGGGGCAGGGGCAGCACGATGTGAGGACATTTGATACCCGGGAAAGGCGATGTGGTCCATGGCGGTGCGGTCTGTGGCAGTCCTATCCGTAGCGGTGTGGTCCATGGCAGTGTGGTCCATCGTCGTGTGGTCCATGGCAGTGTGGTCCATCGTCGTGTGGTCCATCGAGGTGTGGTCCATCGTGGTGTGGTCCATCGTGGTGTGGTCCATCGTGGTGTGGTCCATCGTGGTGTGGTTCGAGATGGGAGCAGCAGGAGGCGGGGGCAAAAGAGACGAATCCGCCGAGAGCACGGCATGTGTGCCCATTATTGTGGAACGCAAGAGAGGATTCACGTGGTGGGCCTCCAAGATATTCTGTAGCTCGTACTTATGGATGCGGTTGTGCTTGAGGTCATAGTAGTTTTCGAATAAAATCTGGATATTTCCCACAAGTTTCAGGTTAGCCGAGTGTTTTGCAAGAGCCAGGGCCAAGGCACTTAGGAACGGATCAAGCTTGAAGTGGGGGTTGATAGCGCCAAGGATGTGATTGAGCCATACCACGCACTCATTCACCAAAAGCAGATTACGGTTGGCCAAGCCCACCTCCACCACGGCTTGGTCCACGCAATCGGGCACACTCAACCAGTATGCTTCAAGGGCTTTTCGCGCCGCTAGCTTCGAGGAGCTTTTGGGATCAGCGAGGCGCGGAATCAACATGGGGAGCACGAGGAAGCTCTGGGCACGCAACACCTCTGCCTTTTTATCCTGAATACTGACACGTTTCACCAAATGGCACACCAAGCTGAAGCCCACCGCCTGAAGCGCGGCGTCGTTGGTGTCCAATACTATGGAGAGCGACTCGAAGTACTTGGGCACAGACGCTAAGTCCACATTGTCTTTTTTCACATGTGCTTTGAGTTCGGAGACCACCGCGAGAGTCTTGTCGATGGCGCCACCTAGGACCACGCTGTAGAGTTGGGTGCCGGAGATGGCCATGAAGCTGGGAGTGGGGATGGAGCAGAGACCAAAACAAAGATGTCTGTGGAGCGCGAATGAGGTCTTGATGTGCGGCGCCGTCCTGAGACGCGAAGATGCTGACCTGCGCGGCTACTCACTGGTCACTGGTCACGCGTCCCATTTCTGAACCTTCACCACGTCGCTATTCCTTTGCTCTCCCTTTGCTTTCTCATTTCTCTCCTTTGATCTCTCATTTCTCTCCTTTGATCTCTCATTTCTCTCCTTTGATCTCTCATTTCTCTCCTTTGCTCTCTCAGTGCTCGCTCTAAGGTTCAAAGGTTCCGGTGCAGTTACGAAATCTAGAAGCTGGCTGGGGTGGTTAGGTGTACCCAATGGATTTGCTAATTCTTGGGTACACTGTGAAAATCTAGAAAGGTGGTAATTTATAAAGAGTGATAATTTCGAACAACAACTCAAGTTTGGTGATACACAAACAAAGAATTGTTCTTTCGTCATTTATTGGTTGTTTTGTGCAACAGTTCAAGTAAAACTTGATGTCTGTGTGCTCAATGGTCAAATTCAGGCTCAGGCCAAGCTCAGGCCAGGCTCGATAGCGAATCCTTGGCCAGATGTTCTCCCCAAGCCAGGCCAGGTGGCGCTTCTTGTACCAGTTTGATTACGACATGCAGTTGGATAGGTAATCTACTGCTTGATGGATTTGCTAGTGACGGGTGCAATTACTAGATAAATGGTCAAGCTGCAAGTCACCGTAGGTTGCGGCGAAAACGCGGCCGCGCCTACCGAATTAGCCCGGTCGTCCCTATGGTGACTCTGTTTTTTATAGTGATTTTCTATGCTTTCTTCTCTATTTTTTATTCTCTGTGATTGCTCCTATTGTATGATTCTCAAAGGAGAAACTCCTGCAGTTAAGCAGGTCCTCAGACTTGTCAGGTGGGAGCACATATCCACTCTACACACAACTTCCACAACCCTTTGCTGGAGCTCAGAGGCTGGAGGATTGGATTTCATGGAACGAAGCATGCGATACGGAAAAGGAAACTCAAATGAAACTCGTACTTAAAACTGGACATTCATCTAGTCAGCTGCCCAAACCTAAGCCTATAGGGCAATACAGGTGGTGGAATACAATGCTCGACCCAAAGGATATACCCGGGTTGTCGGTATTGATTGGAGCGAAACTTTCTGTCACTCGTCTCTGACACGAGCTTGAGGGATTCACTCACACATAAAATGGTATTATACCAAATCGACGTGAAAACGACTTTTCTAAATGGGAAGCTACCTGAGGACATCACTATGAAACAAATATTTGCTTTCTCTTGGAAGTAAAAGCACTCCACGGAGAAATCTCCATCACTTGTTCTGTACAGTTTGCACGAAGTATAGTTACTTTCCAGAGTCTACCTGTTCCCAGCCGTGCAACGCCCTTTTTTACCAATACGCCTGAATCACTTGAAGGTGTTTAATTCGAGACACACAACTTCCACCATGCCGCGTTGTTATTGCAGATTTCGGGGTTGATAGTATCGTCGGATTCCTTCAGGTTCCTCATTGACTAACAGAGTTTATCTAGAAACTCCCAGCTCAGCATGCGGCTGCGAAATGGACCGCGCCGCTTTTGACCAGCGTCATGTTTCAGCTATCCAAACAGATCCCTTCTGTCTCAGTTTGAAGCATCATGATGCTCTGGGTTGGTTTTTGAAATACACTATCCGGTCTTGTATATCCAGACACATGGAGCACGCTCCGATGGGTGCAAATTTGCCAGGCGCGATTAGACGGATCGGTTGCATACCTTGTCCACGCCGCATAGGCTTCGGATTGGGGCTCGTGCTTGGCTTCCTTCCTCAGCCTGGAGTGTCCTCGGGTCCATTGGCGCTAGGTAGTCTGACCTCGTGAATCCACTGTTCATGTAAAAGATACGTAGCGTGCAACTAATCTGATGGCTATATCAATTTCCTGCATGAAGTTCATTGTTATGTGGACTAATTGTATTCGTTACTGCTTCTTTCTCTTGCTTCTTGCTTCATTGGTGGCGTATTTCCTTCACTCTATTGATACGATACTCACGCCCGCCTATGCTTTGGTCATCACCCAGAGAATACTGAGAAGCACCACCAGCACCGCGGTTATGAGCCTGGACTCCGTCTTGGTCACTTTGTGTAGCTCCAGATTGCTGTTCGCGATATCAGAGAGGCTTACACGCGTAGGCTCGCTCAACGAATTGGTCTTGTGAGCCATAGGCACGCCCTGCTGAGACACTGACCGTATGAGCGCGTCATCCACGCCGTCCACCACCACGTCTTGCACGTTGCCAAAAAAGTCCGTGAGCCGGACGGTGCTTACATCTCTCTGGTACAACTTGGTGCTGATGCCCGGATTCGAGTGCACGTTCGCATACGTGTACTCGGCGAAAAGCTTGTCCATGGTCACCGGCGAGTTCGGGTCGAGCTTCTCCAAGAAATCCAACGTGTAATACGTGAAGCGGTCGATAACTGCCACTCCCACGTCCAAGTCCGAGTGGTGCGAGTACGACGACTCGTCGATCTTGGACGACCCCACGCTGAGGATATTCGGTGAGTATATTCTCTCGTACATGGTGTTGGCCTGGCACGTGTCAATCATGAAGAATATCTCCCGGTACCGCTTCTTCTCGTACATTTGCTGGAAAGCGTCCGCCAAGTCGTACGAGCCGATCTCCTCCGCATCCTGAAACTTTAAGAACTCATTGCCGCCGTGGCCCGTCATGTATATGAACACGTTAGAGTTCTCGTCTGTGAGCAACCGCTTGCTCCTTGGCTGGTTTTCGTCCCACCGGTCCGTTAAAAGCCGGATGAAGTTCTCCACCGTCACTTCGTACCCACGATAGTCCACCTCGATGTCGTTTCCATAAAGGTCTATAGCCTGGTCCATGTTATTGAACACTGTGCCGGGGAACGCGTTGCGGGGGTTGCATGCAATGTCGTCTGCCAACATCAAGATAATTTGCGAGTCGGGAATCCCCATTCTTTTGACTGTCCGGTACATACTCAACGTGTTGGCCATGTGTCTGTAATTGAACCAGAAGCGAGATGTGGACACAAGAACGGCCCAGTTGTTGGTGTGACCGGAGGAGCTGATAAACTTTTCGGCTTCATCCCCCAGGACTTCCATGGCTGCCATGCTGCCACTTATGAGAATCAGAAGCCATAGCCCTATGTTTGTTAAGAGCATTCGGTGTGGTTGAAGGAGAAGCTACATGCCGCGCCTAATCGCTTACCATTACTAAGACATGCTATACGCAGGAGCAACTCATGTTGAACGTCAAGCACTCGGGGTTCCTGTATGCGCACCGCTCATCCAGCAGTCTCCGAGACGGTCATCTCAAGAGTGTACGTTTTGGCGCCCGGGTGCCTGAAACTTTATTGTAAGACCCTGCTCAATTGCATTGATCATGAATTTGAGCTCACTGCTCCTGATAGTCCGACACAAGGCCTGTAGTGAGTTGCAACTTCTCAAGCTTCTTAACCAAAGACTCTTTCTTAGTCATCTCCTTCGGTGTTGTGCCGAGGAGTTTATTAATTTCCCACTTGACCCATAAACTGTTCACCGAGTACTTGATTGCGAAAATGAGCCGCGACGCCCTGAGCTTCGACATGTGCGCCACTTTTTGTTTGAATTCGTCCCATCTCTCTGGGCCGTAAAGATTGGTGACCTTTGTGTCTAGACGGCGTGTGATATATTTGCACTGCGTGTCCGTGGCTGGCTGGCCTTCAAAAGTAGGGAGATGTCGGGTTTCCTGCCTTGCAATGTTGTTCGCGACAGAAAGCACGCTAGCCAAACTTCCAACGCTAATCTCGTTCTTCCGAACAGTTCTGTACTGGTAGCCAGAACGCATCTTGTCAATTTCCACATTCACATGGACAAGCGTGAAGATCTTATCTTTTTCGTCGCGCAGAATGGTGTAGTACGAGTTCGACATTGTGAATTGCGCACCCCACACGTTGTACTCGAGCCGGACCCAAAAGTTATAGTCTTCGCGAAAAAGCTGGAGCGTTTCATCGATATCATCGTTCATGAGGCCTTTTGGATTAAACATGGCGGCGAAGCCGTCGACTGTGTCGAATCCCACGGTCAAATCACGGATCAGATTCTGGAGGGCGAGCATTTTATCGACGCTCTCAGCCCGAGCCTTTGCAGTGGCCTGCATTTCAGCATCGGTCAACTCTTTCTTGTCATCCGCTAGATCTTTAATACTCTTCTTAGTAAAGTGATGTGAAGCTGGAAGATCGAATAAGTGTGGAACTGACAGCACTCCCAACTTCATACTTCCAGCCATGTCGATGATGTGGCAATAATCCTTGTTGTGGTGCAAGCGCAACCCTCGGCCTATCATCTGCGTCAAAAGGGGTCTAGACTTCGTGGGTCTGGCCAAGACCAACGAGTCGATGTTGGGAATGTCAGTCCCCTCCGTGAAAACGAGAACGTTGCATAGCACGCGAATGTTTCCGGCTTTGAAATCATCCAAGATGGCCTTCCTCTCGTGTTTCACCGTATTCCCGGTCACGTACTGCGCATTGACTCCATTGGCCTGTAGCACCCCGCAAAGCGTTTTGCAATGTTCAACATCCACGCAGAACACCAACGTAGATTTGAGATTGTATTTTTCCTGAAGCGCTTTATACGCCATCGCCACCTGCAAATTGATATTCTCGCTGTTCATGACTTCCGATAGCTTGGACGCCATGTAGTCACCGTTATGCGTCTTGACGTCGTCGAGATCAAGATCAACCTTCATGGTTAGAAACCGCGCGTCACACAACTCGCCCTTCTCGATCATTTGAAGGAGATTCCGCTCGTACACCACTTTCTGGAATACGCTGCCCAACCCAACGCCATCGGACCTCTCGAACGTGGCAGTGAAGCCCAAAACAGGAACCTTCAGATCTTGTATAGCGTTGAAGTATTCAAGAATTTTGGTCCACGACCGCGCCGTAGCATGGTGGCACTCGTCAAGGATGATGGCTTTGAATTCCTCGGGCTTGTACTTCTCAAGCCTCGACATACGGACTAACGTGGGCACGGACCCAACAATCACATCAGCGTCGTCCGAAGGCGTCATCCTCTGCATGTCTATGTCCACCTTCAATTCGGGGTTGACTTCTCGGATAGTCTTTGCAGCCTGCCTGATCAACTCCTCCTTGTGGGCCAAGACCAAAGTCTTTGTTCGGCCCTTGCTCTCCCCTATGATTTTTGGAATGATATGGGCAATGACTATAGTCTTGCCACCCCCCGTGGCGAGCACTACTGCCGGCCTCGAAACGCCCGATTGCAAGGCTTGAAGAACACTATTCACAGCGGCCACCTGGTAGTCTCTCAACTTGATCCGCGGAGACGGCAGGGCCAGTAAGAGACTGCCCAAGTTCAGGCCTGTATTTCGAAGCGTTAACCGCTGGACTGAATTGGTTAGGCGTTCAACTGACATCGACCATAAGCTGACCTTTTTTGGTAATTAGGGACGGTGAGCATCTCGGGTGGCCAGGGGAAAAACATCAGTACATCTCGGATACCGCTGTTGATATTATGCCCCACGTGCAGGTGCTCTTCAGTCATCAATCGCATGCGTTTACAAATACACACGCAATATTTTAAAAGGTGTCACCCCGGGGGCAGCGTGAATCAGTGCATGACAAGGTGGACCAATATGCAGGGCCACTATCGAGGCGGCGTCACTAGACAACGGATCTCGGAGGCTTTAGAAGATTGGTTCCGGTTGAAATTATGTTTTGCGAGGTATCTCGGGTGGGTTAGTCCTACACATGACGTGCATTTGTTTCATATTTATGCAAGGTAGCATACACTCAGCGTATAAAACAGCGTGAGTCCCCCCTTAGACTACCTAGGCAAATTCTCGTCGGTTCTGGGTCCATTGCCTTCCATGATGAATTGAGGGCATCAGAAAGTTGTCCATTTATGAGACCAACGCGTAGTATGTTTCTACAGCAGCGATATAGGCTGCGGTTTGCTCACATTAACAAGGAAATTCGAAGATTCAAAATGCTTTACAAGACGTCGAGTTGCAACCGAATCGGAGACTTGAACCCGGCAGTTTTTATGCTCAATCCGTGAAGAGAGATTAGGTGAAGGCGTCTTTGGTGTTGGGCGGCGGAAGGTACGCACCACGTGACCGACAACCACTGGCACGTTCCGGTGGTGTGCTGGGTCAAATTGATCATCATCAGAGGACTCGCTTTGGCTTGGTTTCGGTAACGTTAGGCTGGCTTCAGCAGCATAGACCATCAGCGAATGTTGGCGCTTTACAGGCACAGGATATACGGTCCCAATATATTACTTGTCTAGCTCTTCCATATATCCACCCTACATCTCTTGTAGATGTTGTGGTAGAAGTAATCGGAGTTATCCACCTTGGCAACGTTTTCGGGAATATCTGGGTCCGCCGGTTTCACGCTGAGCACAGCGTAACTGCCATCTTCTCTAGAGGCGTCCTTGGCCGGCCTTATGAACTGGCCTGGGTTGACCATCACCACGCCTCTGACCACCTTTGCAAAAAACTTCATTTCCGAGGGAATAATCACAATATCGGGTAGCGAGTCGGACATCTCTGCAAGCCCCGAGTAGGGCACTTCTAGGCAGGCACCCCCGATGTCGGTTTCTGCTAGCTCATCGGCCATGAGACCTTCACGTAAATTGGACATCTGCTTCTTGTTCAGGGCCGGGGTATTTGCAAATTTCACTGAACCCGGAAAGACAGGGTAGTATCTTCTCTGCTGGAAAATGTGATTGGCAATGCGGTCGAAGCGATTGGAGGAGACTTTGCCCTCGCCAGAATTGTGCAACTTGTGAACATCCTTCAAGTCCTTAAACACGTCTATATTTGAAGTTCCAAACATCACCTCGTTGATTGAAAACCCGCTGGGATTGGGAAAACATTTGAAGTTTTTGGGTAGGCCGAGTTTCTTCCTGTCCAAAGGAGTCTGCGGGTACGACGCGTGCTTGTTGATGACGTCGCTCTGGGAAGGGATCAAAATGACCTGGATTGCGGAATCGATCCCTTTTAAAATTGGTGCAACGAGGCACTTAAAGAGCTCGTCCAAGTTTCTGGGCTGCTGGTTTGCAGAAACGCCCTGCATCTCCACGGCCCCGAGTTGAACTGCCTTGTTGGACAAGTCAAGAAAAGGTCCAAGCAATAACACCACCTGTGGTTTGATAGACGTGTTGATGAGCTCCACCAATGAGCGGAGTTTGTTGTAGTTTAAGCCCTGCAGGTTTGAAAAAGGCCCAGCGGCCACGAGCACCTTTGTAGAACCAGGAGTCGACTGGTATGCTTTAATTTCCGCAAGCGCAGAGACAGGCGCTCCAAGCATAGGTAAGTCAATGACCTCGCTCACCACAAAAGTCCTTCCGGTTGGGTTTCGACCTTTGAGAGCAACAATTTGACCCGGGAAGAACGAGTATTCCGCAAGACACGACACATCCAAGGGAATGCGCTGGCCGATTCCGCCCAAGCGGGAAGTCTCCAAGAAAAGCGACTTATCGTTCAAAACCTGGAGCTTCAGAGCGTCGTAGAGTGGGGAGTCGGGCACAATTCGACCGCAGCAAATGACATCGAATTGCGAGCTCATGCAGGGATTGCTCAACAGAAGGCCCGAGCTTTTGTAAGCCTCCAGGATGTGCATGCTCACCGAGTCGATCTGCTCATCCAATACATCGGCGCTTTCGAGGAGCTTCATGGCCATGGTCCTAAACTTGAACTTAGACGCGTCGAAGTTGGCCGAGAGTTGCACATTATCGGCAAAAGAGTCAAACAGCAAATGGGGGTTCAACGACTCCACTATATTAGGATTAATCGAGGCCACAGTATTAGGATTCACCGACTCCGTGGGGTTCGACTCCGCGGGGTTCGACCTACCAATGGCGATGGGACCTGCAGATGCAGGGCCTGTCTTCGGGCTAGACAAGAGGGGTGCCTGGGAGCCGCTGGGGCCGGTAGATTTGGATGGAGACGAGTTGGGCTCGCTGGAGAGGGTGGGCCGTTTTTTCTTGAGCTGAGGAGTAGATGGATGCGAAGCGCCGGGGCTGGACGAGAAGTCCACCATGGGCCTTCGCTTGACAGAGATGTCCCTGGCTTTCTTGAATGCGGGCGTACGCTTATCGGTGGAGTTGACAATGGCCGCTTGCAAGTACGCCTGGAATTTGTCGACGCCGGCGGGGCTCAAGTCCAAGTCGCCATTTTCCTGGGTCACCACGAACGACTCCCACTGGACGAAGGTGTCGTCAGGGGAGAGGTTGTATAAGCTCATGAGCAGTGCGAGTTTTGAAAGCACATGGTCGTCTCGCACGCCGAACTTTTTGGCAAGCCCGTCCTTGGAGGCGGCTTGTGTTTCTGCTGGCATGTGTGATGAAGTAGAAGGGAACACAGGGTCTGCTACGCGGTCGCGTACGTCGCGTGTGCACACCGCGTTCCATCGCCTCCCTTTTTTCATCAGTCAGGCCCCTCATGGGCGGCGCACGACTCTGGGTGCAAAATATCCATGTGCGCGACCAGAATGGACACGCCCGAGCCCTGACACCATCTCCATTGTGGAGACGTAACTCCCGAGTCATACCCGCGGAGGAATGATGAGAGCTTACGATTCCAATGCATGTCGGCTCTTCAGCTGGTGTAGGACGGATACTGCTAGCTTTTGCGTTCGTCGCATCGATTGTCTGGTCTGAGTACACCAGTTGTCTGGTCAGATCCATCAGTGCCTTCCATCTGCATCAACCCAATGGTGCCAGTTCGTCGAATTCTTCAATGCTATTTTCTAATCCTAGACGTTAAACTCCTACTTTCTTTCATAGGTCTTTGATATCTTGATTTTCTTTACATCATCAGTACCGTTTTTTGTTGTACGCCTATATATGCCAAAACGCGTTACGTGCCCTGGCCCCAGCCATCATCGCGAATGGGCACTGGGCGGGACGCGGCTTGACTACACAGCTGAGAGCCACGATAGATGACCATGGAGATTGCGTGTAGCGATGGCACGTTTCAAGCCTCTTCCACTATGGGTTCCTTTTCCGTTTCTTGCTTCTCTTGTCCGTTCTCTTGTTCGCCCTTGTCTTCTTTCTGCTCGGCCTTCTCCTCCTTCTCCTCCTTCTCCTCCTTCTCCTCCTTCTCCTCCTTCTCCTCCTCTCCGTTCTCCTTCTCCTCCTTGCCGGTTCTCATCTTCTTCCGGTTACTGTCCTTGAAAGAATTACGCCTCTTGGTCACATCGTTGACTCCAAACCTCTTGCCAGACTCCCTCATTTGCTTGAAGGTCAAAAGCGACATCTTCTTCAAGAGGTCCTTTTTATCGCCCACTTCCTCCTCCGGAACGATGCCTTCGGCGTAGTTCACGGAAACGCCCAAAAAGTATTCGGCATCCTCGAGGCTTTGGAATTCCACATCAACCACGCCAAAGAACTCCTTGTTGGACCGGGACCGGATGCGCCTCACAGAAGACACGCCCTGCTCCTTGGGCAAGTGCGGCACGATCTTGACGCGGAACCAGTTCTCGACATCCTCCTGGCTCAAGTCCGTGGGAAACCCCTCGATGTGCACGGAGTTCCTCTTGCGCGTGTTCTTGATCTCGCTGAACTCCTTCAAAGGGTCCTTTCTCTTGATCAGGTCTTCGTTGGGCGACAAAATGAGTTTCTCGGACTCTTTCAACGCAGCAATGACTCTTTCTTCGGGCCGGTATTGCCTCATGCGGCCAAAGGTCAAGATGGTCTTCAACTCCACCCAGCCATCGTTGGCCTCGTAGATTCTCCACAAGAACTTGTCAGATTGGAGGTTGGAATCCGAGAAGTAGAACTCGACCTGCTTCCTGACTTTTTCGTCGAAATCACTGCCGGTGTATACGGAGTCGCTCATAGTAAATACGTATGACTACGGTGACATGCTACGCGCACTGCGGAAATTTTTTGTCTGATGGAGGTGTACTGCAGGTAGTAACGGCCTTTCTTGGGGTAGTCAACGGGCACTGGTCTCTTCACAAAGTACTAGGTACTAATTCAAATTTGCGTGAGAGTTCAGGAATGGTTTTTAAGAACTGTTCTTCACAATTTCTTCAAAAGCACACTGAAAAAAATACATTGCTACTGCATGGTATGTATATGCATGCCTTTTTATTTTCACCTGAATCCGTGATAGTTTAGTGGCTAGAATTACCGCTTGTCGCGTGGTAGACCGGGGTTCAATTCCCCGTCGCGGAGTTTTTTTTTCGCACCTAATTCCCTACTCCATGCTTTGCTTCTCGAAAGCAGCAACGAAACTAGTGACACGCCCCTGCCATTTTTCGAGAACTAGAGCCTTAAGTATGTCGTACCCGCAGCCCACCCCAGAGAGACAACAAGTGCTCATCCATAATTACGAGCACATCCTATCCCAGGTGCAAAGCGCTGCAGTATCTCGTCCGGTGACCATAGTGGCGGTTTCCAAGTTAAAGCCAGCTTCGGATATCATGGGCTTGTACAATCACGGTGTGAGGCACTTTGGCGAAAACTACGTTCAGGAGTTGACCGCCAAAGCCAACGAGCTTCCTAAGGACATCAAGTGGCACTTTATCGGGGGCTTGCAATCTGGAAAATGCAAAGACTTGGGGCGTGATGTTGAGAGTCTCTATGCAGTGGAAACAATTGACTCTTTGAAAAAGTGCAAGAAGCTTGATGCAGCTCGTGCTCTGGCAGGCCTCAAGCCCATCAATGTATATCTACAGGTGAACACGTCCAACGAAGACCAGAAATCAGGCTACAGGCTCGACAACTTACCCGAAGTCTATGAGTCCGTGGACTTCCTACAAAAGGAGGCGTCGGCTTTGAAGCTTCGTGGCTTGATGACTATAGGGTCGTTGACGGAGTCCAGTTCTGACTCAGAGACGAACAAAGACTTCAGTGCATTGGCTGATTTGAAGCAGACTTTGGGCGAGAAGTATCTGGGGCTTGAGCTTGAGTTGAGCATGGGCATGAGCGCCGATTTCACCACTGCCATTGCACAGGGTTCCACAAGTGTGCGTGTTGGGAGCTCCATCTTTGGTGCAAGACCTCCTAGAAATGGTCATTAAGCTACAAGCCCATGGAGGTCGGAGCATTTCGGTCCTGTTATAGGGATTCAGTGCAAGAAGTTAGTAGCGGAGGGTTGAAAAAAACCTTCTGGTTTAATCAAGACTTTGGAGTTCGGGCGAACTAGTCTACTTGTGATGTCCCCTAATCGGTCTCTGAGCGTATTAACTGGTATCAGCCTCTTATCAGCCTCTTATCAGCCTCTAATCAGTCTCTAACCAGCCTCTAATCAGCGTCTAATCCATGTCGTGTCATTCTTAATTACTATTGCCAAAGCTCTACTTGTTCAGATGGTTTAAACGTCTGTGCAGAATTTTCTTCGCCCGAACCAAGAAAGCAACGGTAATGGTATATGGCTTTATCGTCAATCGTACTACTTACCTTTGAACATCTTTTTCAAGCTTTTCTTCTTAGAAGGCTTGGAATCCTCCTTTGCAGCTGAGTCAGCCAGATGAGAAGGACGAGCAGATTCCACCTTCCTTTCTGATGCCGTCGACGTCCTCTTGGAGCTACTTGCTGTTGCCTCTGTCTCATTTTGGCTCAACTTCTTCTCGATGGCCCGTACATCTTCCATGGAAATATGGTTGTCCCCGTCAATGATGGCCTTTTGTGAGGCTCCTGAGTCGCTAACGACGTTGATCACCAGGTCGCCAGAATCGAGGTGAGATTCCAAGGTTTGCTTCTGGGCCAACTCCTTTTTCTTTTCTTCCAAAACGTGCCTCTTGTGCTCGAGCTCGCTCAACTTCTCTGAGCGGTTGGTTAATGATGACTTGTCTGCAACAGAAACCCCAGTGGAGGCCGCTGTACCGGAGCCGGACTCTTCGACGGTGGAAGACGCCTTTGCTTTGTGCGCCTTGCTCTCGTCTCCCTTTTCTTCACTTTCACTGGCTGCTTGTCTTTCAGGCACCTCAGCTTGCTGAACCACTTGGTCGACTGGCAAGCTTTTCCAGTCCGAAGAATCGGTGGTGATGTTCTTCGACTCGACCTTCTCGCTAAGAGACTTCTTTCTCGACTCGGCGTCGTTTTCCAAAAGGCTATTCTTGGCTTCGGGGTCCGACTTGAAACACGACAGGAGCTTGGACCCAACAAAGTACAAGGCGAAAAACAAATGCTCCGAGGCAAACAAAACAGCCATCAAGCGAGTTGTGGACGAAACATTGACACTTGCGTTCTTAAGTGCAAATTGTCCCAAGGTTTTGGGTGGTTTGGTGCCATGGCGGTAGAAAGCTGTGACCAATGGCGACACAATGGACCCGATCCATGCTAGTACGAAGAATGCAACGTCCCAAGGGTGGATGGAGTCCACTCTTCTGGGCACGGAAGGCGAGACGTACAGGCCACTAGTCAATTTGATGGTGTCCAACTTGAAAGTGACCACGTTGAAGAATATGCACACAAGAGGGGCCAAAGTCCACACGGGGCCAAACAACGAGAGATAACCGAATTGCAACGCCAAGCCCCTGAAATCTTCGCTGGCGTGGTGTTCGGGCAAGTCAATCGCCTTGCGCACTTTTTGCAACCATTCCTTCTCTTGCGCATCATCTTCGGGAAGTGCAGGCTCCCTCTTGCCCAAAACCTTCGTCTTGACAAAGCCTACTGCAGGAGAAATGATCAAGGGCAAGGCGTACTTCAAGACCAACTGGATGACCTGGTTGGTGACAATGAAGTAGAAGAACTGCGCATTGAGCCTTCCCTGGTTGTAGGTGAACTCTTTTTGAGACTTGAGCTTGGTTAAGTAGTGGTACATGTACCGGTCACTTCTGATGGAACGTTCAATGGAATACTGGATGATGGGTAAGTATGGCTCAATGAGGTGGGCGAACGGCAAATAAATAAACGAGGTGATGAGCAAGGGCGCATAGCTGGTCAAAAAGTTCAATGTGAAGGTTTTCACATTGGCGGATTCTTCGCGATGGTCCGCATTGTAGTGATTTTCCCATATCAAGAACTTGTCAGCGACAATGCGGAACGCAATGGACAACACTGGGACAAAAGCGGAGATGAGAACAATTGGAACCAACGACAAGAACATTTTGCCCGGTCCATCGTAAATCTCTGTCAAGAAAATCTCCAAAACAAAGCACGATAATTGATAGCTCAAAAGCACGGCTGCAAACACCAAAGCAACAGGCACGAACGCCAACTGCTTGGCGATCCTCACGCCGTCTCTTTTCGTCTTTGCTGCATGAGACGATGAGGATTTATCTGAGGATTTATCTGTCTGGGCAAGCTCGGCCTCATACTCCTCGACCAAATGGGAGTTTTGAAGGCCCCACGAGTTGGTCAAGAACCGTTCCCTGCGTCTCCAAAAGAGAAGCACCGCAACCGTCCACGCAAGGTTGACGAAGGCAAAGGTCATGGAATATTGCTTGGACTTGACGGAGGCCATGATGCCAAAGATGGCCAAGAACACCAACGCGCCAATGTAGAACTTCAAAAACTCAAAATACAAGGCCACCTCCGAACCGAAAAGCTTGAGAAAAAGCAGAGTGGATAGGTTGGGCGCAAGCGCTGCCTTCCGCCCCAACTCCGCTACATTTTTGCCGGCCAAATAGCCCGCGACGGGCATGGCCTTCTTGATGAAGGACCACTGCCCCTGGCCAGCCACGATCTCCAAGCCCTTGATCGCCTTTGGGCCGGTCATGTAACGATAAATGGCGCGGCTTCGGTCAGCGAGCGAGTCGTCATCCGCAGTGACTCCGAATTGGAGGCCGTGGAGCAAGTCGTTGCGCAAGAGCTGCGCAAACTTGTCATTGGACAACCGGACAAATACAAGTGTAGTGAGCTCTAGGCCCGGTCTTGCCTGGGTGGCGAACCCAGCGGCCTGCAAAACGTCCACTAGTTTGGCCACATTCTCTTGAGGGTCGCCGTCGCCCAGGATGGAGAAGACAAAGTCGGAGTTGAAGATGCTCATGCTTCAATTGTCACGGCACTGAGGGGTAGCGTTAGACCTTTGTTTCCGAACTGAAGTCTAAGAAGGGTGGCAGGTCCAATTGAGGAGGTCAATGGTTCTTGCGGGTGGTGCTTGGATACTAGGAAGCGCAAGCTTAAATGGGCAGCACGCACGCTGGCATGCTGCGTTGCTGTGAGGCACGGGTCGGTGAGGTCACGATCGGCCTTGAGGCACGCAAGCGCGCGCGTGCGAGAGCCACGTAATGCGCCCGGCATTTAGACGTGGCCTGGTGCAGGACACCCCAGCCGAGCCCTGGGGTGCCTGGCACTTTGTTGCCTTGATTAGGTGTTAGGAGCAGGCGTTGGTGCCAAGACATTTGGTTCCTTTTAAAGCTTTTTGTCGAAGCTTGTGTACGTACTGGCAACTACTCGCTGAATACTTGGGATTTTTGTACTAGCTCTGAGGGCCTTTATTTTGTAGCAGAGGGATTTCAAGGTGAAAAAACGGAAACAGTAGAAGGCGAGCGCCGGAAATAATATTTAGCAACTAATTGAATCAAAGTGAATTACGGTACGAGTAAATATGCCAGTGAATATACCAGTAAATACTTTAGTAAGTATACTATAAATACACTGGTATATATTGGTATACACTGGTATACACTGGGGAATACTGACCCAAGATGAGTGGGAGGCTCACCTGCGATATGCTCCGAGAGCAATTCACCGAGACTCTAAGTGGACACGTCAGCACATGGCGCCGTGGCTTTTTTCACCAACGGGATCAGGCGTTTAGGAATGGCTTGGATGGACACGGCCGCTCGTGCATCGCTTGGCGCTCGGCACCGCGCCGGTCTCGAGCAGTCTCGGGCAGTCTCGAGCCAGTCTCGGCTAGTCCCGGATTTCCAAGACGGGGTTTTCGAGGCAGGTCTCGCCTGTTTTGCATTTTGCGGCAGATACATCCCTAGTATTTGGAGAGGGTGAATATATAGATGCTGCCTGATTTTTGGGAACTATATACAGAAGCCGGCCAGAACTGTGCACGGCATTTGATGAGCTACGGTCCCGGTCGCATCAGCCTCGCCAAAGTGCGTCCGTGGTTATCCTGTTATATCAGGTGGAATTTGCGAAACTGAAGATCGGCACCCAGGAAATCTGCGAGTGCTAGTACATCGGGACCCACCATAACAACACGTGGGGTAGACGGACCTGACGCTCCACGCTCATTGGCCAGATGTACCATGGCCAAATGCACCATGGTCAGATGTACCACGGCCAGTTGAAGTGTACAGGTTAGCAGCGTGTAAACAGCTGAGCGATGGCCTTTGCATGCACCCATAAAGCTGAGGCTGTTCCCGCCCTTCGTAACCCGCCACCAGGGCAGAACCAGTCATCTACCAAATTACAGTATAGAAATGCACATGGTAGTGCCGCAAGATGACGCCAATGTTCCCACTGCCAGAATCATTCAGAATCATTTGAATCAGCAGCAAAATGACGACAGCACTGTTCCCGATTATACGCACCAGAGCGTTGTGTCAAGATGTTGTCCCTGTATCAGTACCAGATATCTTAACATCTTGAAGAGCTGGCATTAGACCTCCATGTAAATTATTCTAGTGATTTATATTCCGCTGGCCAACCCCTAAATGATAGCTCCATTTGGCACAAGACCAGATCCTGCACATTACCCTTGGGAAACAACAGCAGCTTAACAGCCATGTAGTTTGGCAATTAGAGCACTTGCTTACGCGCACTTTTAGCTTTTCGCCAGTGCGCTCATGGGCAGCGCACGACGCTTGGCGGCCGGACTTCAAGGTGCGTTTTGTATGACTAGTGTGGTTTTGTGACTAGTATGGTTTTGTGACTAGTATGGTTTTGTGACTAGTATGGTTTTGTGACTAGTATGGTTTTGTGACTAGTATGGTTTTGTCGGACCCAGATATTGCGATATCCGTATTGCGGTTTACATATTAATTACAAGCGACAGGTTAAAAATCGCAAATTGATTTGCCAAATGCATGTATACATGGATGGCGCGTTCGCACCGCTGACTTCTATTGAAGCTGTAGTTTACGCACTCCGGTCAAGAATGCTGCAACCATGACTGGTGCAATGTTGAAGGGTAATTTGCAGTTTTGTTCGAAGGAGCTGTAGCCGCCAAAACAGAACTCTAACATCACTATAAGGTACCCCACATACATTAGAACCAGCCGGATTTGCCCCACAGTTTATCAACCCGCTCCTCCTAATATAGCATCCTCGAAGCTTGTTACATTTCTGGGGGGGGGGGGGGGGGCTAACAGGTGAACCAGAAAGCAACGCCCGTAGAGCACCGCCAGAGGCTGATTGTCCGGCTTGGGAGACGGAAGATCCATTCAATCTTGTCCGATAAGAATCCTTCTCGGTAAAACAAGTCTCAATCCAAGCACGGCTTCATCCATCACCACATGGGGAGTCAGAAGACAAGGCCACACATGTCGAGTGGGAGGAAATCAACAGACTAAATGCAGGCTACCGGGACGGGGCAGTAGCAAACACTTAGATGCACAGAGTTCTTCCATGGTCATTGGACGTTGATTTGAATTCAGGAGAACATCAGCACTTTGGCCATGGTCCGTATCACGGGGTTGAGACTTGGTAATGTAGACTATAGCACAAAAGTTGCAAAGGATTCAAAATTCTATTTCGAATTCAGGCACCGTACAATTCTGGCCTCACGCTTGTAGTTAAGCTTTCCTGATCATGAAGCTTGTGCTGGAGGTTTATAGCTTGCCTGGAAGCTCGTATTGCTTGCATCAGTACTTTTGCGCATGGTTGATCGGTTCATTTCCTTGCCACTGGCTCGATACTGTACGGGCCGCTTTCTTCAAACCTGCCAACCAATACAATCGCGCTCAGCAATCCGAAACACCCGGACCCGGCCACTCTTCATGTCTCCAAACTTGTACGACTCCTTCTTTGCTATCCCGTTGCGGTCAACCTCCACAACCTTCACCTTGTCTTTCTTTGGGTCGTACTCGATCACAATGGAAGAGTAGATTTCGTTTCCCTCGCCTAAAACAATGCTTTTCGAACTGAGTCCTCCAAGGCCCTTGTGGCTGGTGAACTTGGCGGCTTTCATACATAACACGTCTCCTGCGCGGATGTCATCCACCTGCGTTACGTGGCCGTTGGTGTTCTTATAGATGGTGGCCCCATAACCCTTTTCTCCAATAGGCGCAATTACGCCAGCATGTTTTGCTTTGATTTTGGTGAACACTTCTCGAATTAAGCCACCACTGACACGGGCACCAATAAACGCTTGTGCGATATCTGAGCTCTGTGCACCCAACCTTGTGCTGTATTCGTGCAAAACATCCTTCCGGATGTGAGGCTCTTCTCTGGTGTCAACTTTAGTGACTTGAATTGAGCTTCTTGGATCATCGCTTTGATAATTCAATTCGATCACGACTTGCGAGAGATCGTGGAAAAGAATGTAATAATCCTTGTATATTACCCTGCGACCATCTCTCTTAAGGATATCATGCTCGTCAACCTCAAACCTCAAATCGCTTCCAAGTTTAGTCCCCAAAGAGTCTGGAATATGGCTTTTGATCCACCATCCCGAACCTTCTTGGAGCCCCTCAAGCTCCTCTTTAATCTGACCAAAGTACACTGATGCTTGGCTCTGTTCGACTTTGCTGCGTGTACCAAAATCGTGTGACCTCCGCAGATGGAAATCGATGGAGTTTCTTTTGATCGAGCCAGATGTCGAAGTTCTTCTTGGCACATCGGGAACAGAGGCCACGGGAGGGGGGATATTAGAAATCGTTTGAGATTTCTCTCCGGTTCTCAAGTGTGGGTGACCTTGTGCAAAGTCTGGTCCGTCAGCAATCAGCTCATCACTGACATGGAAAGGAGCCGCAACCGGAATTGGTGGTGGAACACGGGGTAATTTAGGCAGTTCATGGAAACTTGCTTCTGGACTTTTAGGCGCAGACTCTGTAGGTAGCGGTGGTGGCACCTCGTTTACACCTTGTGAGGGCCGAGTTGGCGCAGGGACGGGTGGAGGAGCCTCTTGAGGCTTCTTATTACGTCCAGTCTCGTAGGATGGGGCCGGAACTGGCGGAGCAGCTCTTGGGATATCATGTTTGCTCTGGCCCATAGATGTTGATGAAGGCAACGGAGGAGGAGCCCTCTGAGTCCTCTCCCTTTCAGGACTCCCAAATGTTGGTGGAGGTACTGGTGGTGGCTGAGAGAGAGGTTGAGGTGCCGGGTTACCAGAAGTGTTGGCAAATGCAACTGGAGGCTGAACGGGTTCGGTGTCAGCCTCAAGGAGATCAGGGTGAGCGGAAGGTTTGAGAGTCGTCAGATCCGACTCTGATGACAGTGAAAACGAATCCACCTTGGTCAAAGGCGAATCTGCAGGAGGATCTCTTTCAACTGGAAAAGAAGCGTTCAGGAATTCCGATGGGTGCCTTGGCGCTTTTTCGACTGGGTGTTCCTTGACGCCTAGCTCAGATGACACTACCTCTCCTTCTGGAGGCACTCCACCACGATCGGATATGTCTTCGTCAGCTTCATATCCAGTGACCTCCCCATCGGGCAAGTTGTCCAGTAGTTCTGCGGCTTGTATAGGCAAAGAATCTGTCTGAGTTGGGGGCAAGTGCCCCAAATTTTCATTGAAAGCTTGTTTAGACTTTCCTGAGTCAAAATCTGGGACTGGCGGAGCAACAACAGATGCCGGATTGCGGTCTTGGCTCACATCCAGAGAATCTGTAGACACAGTCTGCATGTGTGAGTCAATTGGCGCAGAATTTTGATCTGCATTTAAAGCAGAAGCAGGCACCATGCCTGGAATCGGAATGGCTTTCATGGGTGCTGCAGGAGACTCATTCTCTTTCTGGTGCTTTTCCAGGACTTCTTTGGGCTCGGTTTTAGCAGGCTTAGAAGGAACAGGTCCACCGAAAGGATTCTGCATACCCATCATTCCAAACATGTTGCGGCCGCCGGAAATTTTCGCCATTCTTTCGACAAGTTTCTTTCTGCGAATTTCTTCGTCATCTTCTTCCTCGTCGTGTCCGCCGTGCTGTTGTTCATCCGCATCAGACGCGCTTTGCTTTGCAGCCTCATCTGTAGAATCAGAGTCTTCAGCTCTTGTTTCAGCAGCGGTTGGGTCCAGGGGTTCTGCCTCTTGAAACTTTGGACCGGCATCCAAGGCACTTGCAGTCTGAGGCGCGGAGTGATCAGGAGACAAACCTGGTTCCGACTCGGCTACGTAGGGAGCATGAGGGTCTGATTTGGTTGATTTGGCCCTTTTATCCTCTTCGGATTTCTTTTTGCGCTCCTCCCTTCTTTGAAGAGCAGCAGCCTCTCTTTCAGCTTCTTCCTGCTGTCTTTTCTGAAGCATGCTGATTCTCTCCTTCAAACTCATTTGCTGTTCCTGGGGCTCAACACTCTGTTGGTCATGTTCCCTGGCAATCTCTTGATGTTTCGGAGGTTCTTTAGAGGCATTTGAACCAGCGGGCGGGTCTCTGGGTTTGACGGGCGGGATATACGATGACCTGCCTGAGCCGATGAACTGCTTTTTGATGGCGTAAGGGTCGTCTCGCTGCAGAGGCATTGATCCTGGCATGGGAACGTGAGAGCCCATCCCCGGAGGCGGGGCTTTCGTGAAAGCACTTGGTTGTTGCAGCAGATTCTTGGGCTCGGTTTTTGGAGCTGGAGTAGGGGCCACGGACTCGGCCCCAGGAGCAGTGATGGGGGCAGCTACAGGAGATTGGTCTGGTTTAGGCAGCGGGGTCGCGATGGGCGCCGTTTCATGAGCTGGGGCAAGCTTAGGAGCAGATTCCGAAGTAGATTCAGGAATAGGCTTTTGATCCGAGACGGGGTTAGAAGCAAACTCTTGGTCAGAGACGGGGTTAGAAGCAGACTCTTGGTTAGGGATGGAATCAGGAGCAGACTCTTGGTCAGAGACGGGATCAGGAGCAGAAACCGAATGGGTGCTAGCAGCATCCAAGCCCCCATCTTCAGCATTTAGAGCGTGCAGTTCAGAAACCAGCGCCCCAGCGACAAGTGGGTCGGAATGCAAGGGCTCCACAAAGTTCTTGGGAAACATGCCGGAAAGACCATCATAGGTGCCCGAGTACCAATCTGCATCTTCCACGTCCGTCACGGTAATGACCTGGCCAGCGGAAAACGAGAGGTCGTCTTCATAATCGGACCTGTACTCGTAGACGGCCTTGACTTTGAAGGGAGTGGGCATTGGTCGGGTCTCAGGGATATCGGCAAGCAGGGATGGCGAACGGCTTGGACTTGAAAGAGCCTCAATTCTGAAGAAAGCAAATGGAAATCAGGCCAGTAATATGTAGAACTGGGCCGGGCGGAAGGGGCAGGCGGTGGGTCAGTGCAGAGAAACGGCTAGATGAATAGGGATAAGGACAGGAATCTCGAGGGCCGCGCGTGAGCAAGCGCACCCCGCAACCGCCGCGTAGCCGAGCGCGACAGATCCTAGTGGTGCCGCCTGCACACTGTAGATTCCTGCCTTTCTGGCGTTTGGTGGCGCAGCAAACTTCGATCTATTCATGGGTCCAGATAGCTTGAGCGTCATCCAGGGAGCGCCTGGATTCGGTTTCCTCCTCCCGCCACAAGCAGATACCCACTGCTATCAATAGAAGGTCAGCAAACCTGACGTGCGAAATCAAATCACCTGGCTGAGCCGCCGGCCAAGCAGTTGATGCTGGCTAGCCTCTTTACTGGGGCAAGATGATTATGTGAGCGGATTTCACTGTTGATTGTGATTCTTGAATGGAAATTGGCTGTGCTCGATCCACGAGAAAAAACCTTATGCCCGTACCAAGCCCAAGAGCAGCAAGTTTCACCAGCAAGTTTCAGCAGCACATTTTACCAGCATATTTTACCAGCACGTGACACCGCCCATTTTACCCGGGACTAGGACATGTTTCGGCGATTTTTGGACACTAGGGTTAGTCATTACCGTTCGGTCCTTTTAGCGTTAGCTGTTCATAGACTCACATGGTCTATTCTGCCCACACGAGTGTCTCGAAATTTCGCAACCACACTGCTTCGCGAAATTTTCAGATGCCGTAACAGTTCCGCCTCGTTTACCTCTGAGGCCACTGTCCTTGGAAATTTCGATGACCATGAGATTGCTCCTTCCATGCAAATGATACGCGATTCAGAGGTCGATGCCAAATCCGCATCCACGAACACTTTCACAATCCCTCAGTCTGATCCGCGCGGCTCGAGCTGTCAGAGTTGTGGACAGTTGGTGCTCGAAGTGAATGCCCAAGAGTTTTTTGGCAGGTGAGGTGTTCGAACCATGGGGGAGGGGTCTACTAGAGCTACACTTTCCCTACTCCAATACCGCTCATTCCGATACACTAACTACCACTTCTGATTGTATGAAGTACGGTCAGTAAGTCCTAGAACCTTCCAAGGCCCCAAGACTGCTGTTCAAGGCATTCAAGCCCGAGGGCCTTAAGGTTCGATTAAAGAACAAAATTGTTTAACCCACTGCAGCAAATCCTAGCAAGCCAGGAATTCAACAAGCTGCCCTGCTCGCGCAGTCTCAAGAAACGGCGGAATATTTCACCCAGCTTCCATGAATGCAACCTCTAAATTGTACTCTTTTGGTGGTGTGGTCATTAGTACCCTGGGTCATCTTTGGATGGGTGCGTCTTGTCAATAAAAGCCTCGAAGAGAGGGGAACTACAAGGCTTTGGACAAGAGTACTGCAGATTATGAAAGAGAGATTCTTGGGTAATATAAAGTGCTATAGAGAACTTTAAAGTGCGTTGAGAGTCCTTCCCGTTCTGGAGTATCAAATTGGAGATGATTCACTAAATCTACCTAGTGGTGGTGTCGATGCCGTGCACAAGTGAGAACCGGCCGTGGGCCTACTATTGACTGACCTGGCTGTTCAACCTTGCCCGAGACTATTTCTTGTGGTCTGGTGTTGTTGGAAATATTCCGAAATCTGACTAACGTATCA
This sequence comes from Metschnikowia bowlesiae, assembly GCA_002370295.1. Lineage (NCBI taxonomy): Eukaryota > Fungi > Ascomycota > Pichiomycetes > Serinales > Metschnikowiaceae > Metschnikowia > Metschnikowia bowlesiae. Next base: position 85,936 of record NLAK01000034.1, on the reverse strand, counting down.
TGGGTACTATTCTAGGCCAGGCGGTCGCCCCTCCTTTTATACTGAACTGGGCCTTCACTAACCAAAACCGCGTATTAGCGCTGAGGCGTCGCTACGACACCGGCTTAATCTATGTAGGGCATTGTCAAGGCTCTCACTAAGCGCCGTGCATAGAGCACTCGCCCAGTCTAAAACCTTCAGCGAGTCGCCATCCTGCACGTAGTGCACGCCCTCGCATTACGCGCCTGCAGGGAGACACTTGTCATCGCTCCACACAACGCTCACCTCCTCACCACAACATCCACCCCTCCATGAGCAAAAAGTCCACCTCCAGCGTGGCCGTCACCGCAGACGTGCTTTCGTCGTTTCGACCGGCCAAGAAATTCTCCTACCATGATTCCGCATCCATCACCAGCTTGGACTTCGATGACTCCGGCCAGTACCTCCTCTCTGCAGGCGTGGACAAGACCATCCAGCTATATGACTGCTACAAAGGCACCCGCTACAAAGAGATTCAGTCGCAGAAATACGGCGCCCATTTGGCTCGCTTCTCCCACAATGACCTCAACTGCTTGTACGCGTCCACTCCTGCTGCTGACTCCCCCGACGCAGATCACTCCATTCGCTACTTATCCCTCAAGACAAAGACTTTCCTTCGCTACTTCCGAGGCCATAGTGACCAGGTGGTGTCGTTGGAGGTGAATCCGGTGTCTGAAACGTTCATGTCCTCTTCAGTCGACCACACTGCAAAACTATGGGATCTACGAACGCTGAGCCCCACGGGTAACGTGGAGGTTGGCCAGAAAAGCCTCGTTGCCTATGATCCGCACGGGATTGTGTTTGCTATTGCCAGGCCGCCGGTGGAGTCCGACCAGGGGTCGGTGGCTTTGTACGATTTGGCGCATTTCGAAAGAGGCCCTTTCATCTGCAACCCAGTCAAGGCCAATGCGGGCGAGGAGTGGGCCAAGGTGGAATTCTCCAATAACGCAAAACTCATTCTCATAGTCACGGACGCTTCCCACCACTATATCTTGGATGCGGTGCAGGGCTTGACCATTGCCCGGTTGGTGGTGGACGCGCGTGCTCCTAACCTGCGCATGCGGTGCCAATACTCAAGCAGTGGCAGCGCCTGCTTCTCGCCCGACGGGAAACATGTCATGGCCGGGGCACCGGATGGCTCGCTTTCCGTCTTCGACCTCTCGGTGCTCAAAAGAAAGGACCTCATCCGAGACAAGCACATCCAGACCTTGCGTCCGGTGAGCGTGCTTCCCTGTAACCAGGGCATGTCGAAGGTGGTGGCCTTCAACCCAAAACTCCTTAATGTGGCCAGTGCAGACAACTGCGTTGTTCTCTGGGCAACCGACCTGGACGACTAGATTGGCGGAGGCGTGGGCAGGGCCCCTGGTCACGTGACACACACACAACGAGCGGGCTCTGGCCGATGCGCCGGGCACGTGACGGGCGCTATCCCAGCGGGTGCGCTTGCAGTTTCTCAATGTGCGCTTCTCATGTCGCCGCTCATGACTCGTGCCTTTTCCAGGTACACTGAGCCCGGCCCCATTCTCTCGGCCATTCTGGCCTATACCCCCGTCAATTCACTTCCTTCCGTGGCCCTCAAACCGTTCAAGCCCCCGCCGTGGCAGCAGCTCCCTCACATCACTCAGCAACGGCTTCCTGACAAACCCACGGATATTCGAGGTATGGACTCTGCAGGACACTCCTACATGAACCGGAGAAAATTGTTCCGGAATTTTCCCACCGTGACCCAAAACAAGTTCTTCACGCTCAAATTCTTTCCGAAAAACCACCATTTATGCACCATCCGCAAGTCCAACGTGGCCTTTACGTTCTCCAATAGCGGCAGTGCAGTCTTGAATGATTCCAAGCTCCTGCAAATGTTTTCGACCTATAAAGGTAAGTATGCCAAGATTGATTTCTTCAAGTCATTGCCGATTCCTTGTGGGACGGCGGCGAGTAGAGACAAGAATCGAAAACTCGTCAAGCGAACTCTCCACAAGGCGCTACATGAGGTGATTGGCAGCGCTCCAGTCTCCAAGGTCAGCGGGATCTTCTACTTCAAGTTCCATGACTATGCAGTCACGGAGGAGCAGAAGGCGCTTCTCCGGGCCCAAATGACGGCCGCGGTGGCGAAGGTGTGCCATGATGTACGATTGGAACAGATGATCATGAAGGCTGTGCAAGTGCAGAACCAAATTGGGTCTCAGGATAGCTTGCTCGAGGGCGTGAGACTTGAAAACACTCTAGGGGCCCATTCGGAGCCAGGGTACTTCCCCAAACTACCGTATTTGAGACGGGGTAAGCGGAGTGGATTGAATAGAAGGCAGCGCGATGCATGACGTTTGACCGTTGACTGATGTCTGGCGCGTTTGAACGGTGATTGATGTCTTCCGTGCATATACCCTTGACTGATGTCCTCCGCGACGTTACCCTGACCCCCGCAACGTTACCCTGATGTCCCCCGCGACTTCACTCTGATGCCCCCCGCAACTTCACCCTTGACTAACCTAATCGACATTTGACTCATGGCATTGGTTTTGCTATAGAAAATCACGCTCGTTTAGAAACGTGACATGAACGGTATTTACGACGTGAGAGGAAGCACGTTCTCTTCCTCCTCACCAATGACATTTCCAACAGGGCTGTATTCACAGACCACGTACTTGCCCCAGCCCTCAGCAGAGCAGTCCTTGTACGCACACCCAACCTGCGTGGATGCCTTCCACACAAGCTGCGTGAAGTGGTTGTATTCGTTGTGGGTAGAGTAGTCGAAGGTCTCCCCCTCGACGTACCAGGCCTTGACAGCCGAGGGCCCTGTCGCAAAGCCCGCGGCCAAATTCTCCCCGTATTGCCCGTGAGTGTGGGTCAAAACACCCGAGCAGTCATAGTTGTCAGCATTGTTTTTGGCATACAGGTATGGGCCCAGTGCCCATGATAAAGCGTCGACGCCATGCAAAGCCCTATACTGATTGTGAGAGTCGAGGATATCTTTGGCAAAGTCCTTGTCGATGTCCTCGCTGGAGTTGTAGATGGCATCGTAGATCCCTCCAGAGTCCGAGCCCGAGTTCGATGAGCTGGAGCCAGAGTTCGAAGAGCTGGAGCTAGGTGTCGAGGAGTCTGAGGAAGCTGCAGAACTGGAGCTGGATGGCACCGACGAGCCCGAGTCGTTAGGGGAAGCCTCAGTCAGTGCTGGGGCAGCAGAGGATGTCGTTCCAGCGCCGCTGTCTGTTGAAGGGTTGGTGGAGCTAGTTCCAGAAGAAGAGCCCGAACCTCCGAGCTGCTGAAGAAACAGGTTCAAGAGAGATCCCCAAGAGCCCGAAGTTCCCGTGGTGCTTGTGTCGGAGGAGGAGCTGGACTGGTCAGACGTGCCCGACGAGCCCGAGCCCGAAAAGATGGATGCAAGGCTATTCAAAACATTCGCTAAGCCCGAACTTGAAGACGTGGATGCGGCCGCCGGGGTAGTGGCTGCAGTCTGTGCAGCAACAGTGGCTGTGGCGGTCGGCTCGCTGCTAGCAGCATTGGGAGACCATGTGTAAAGAGACCCATCAGCATTGGTAATGGCAGTGACTGTCTGGTATCTAGTGACTGGCGCACAGATGGCGATGTTTAGTATGGTAAGAAAAAGCGTTAGCGAGATCCACATTGGTAACTGGTTGTATGGTTAGTGGGCGGATGGCTGGTTGACTGACTGGCTGACCGATTGACTGACTGATTGACCGATTGACTGACTGATGACTGACTAACTGACCGACTCTCTGACCGATTGACTGACTGACTGACTGATGACTGATGACTGACTGAGTGACCGGCTGAGTGCACAACAGATGAGGTGTTGGAAGAGAGCTGTTGGAAGGGCTGTTGGAAGGGCTGTTAGATTTTCATGAAGCACGGAAAGTGCCTCATATAAGAGCGCAGCAGTGGAGAACCGAAAAAGTCACCTCGTATTGGAGACTACCCAAAGTGGAAAGATCGGCTGCAAAAGCGGCCTGCATAGGGCCTGCGCCGACCGCGCGTTGCCTATTTAGGTAAAAGGCGTTCTCGCGCTCTCTGAAATAGGAAGTCTCTTGATATGTCTGCCATGGAGCAGGATGCAAGGCCAGTGGCAATTGAGGAGGCCAGTGGTAATTTAGGAGCCCGTGATAATCCATGCCCTTCTGCCCGCATCAATGCTTGAAGTCAAAGAGCTCTCGGATGGTGTCAAACACAATTTGCGGCACGTGCTCACTGGTGCTTCGCACGGCCAACTCAAGTTGCTTCGACTCATTGTCATCGCCTCGTATCGTCACCAAGACTCCGTAGTTGGCCAGAAGAGTCCGGAGGATTCCTGCCCCGAGCACCGCCACGTGCGGGTGGTCCGCGCTGCTTTGGATGATTGCCAAGCCTAGCCGTTGGAGCATCATCACGATGTTGGAACTGCTTCTGCGGTGGGTCCCGGAAATGAGTCCCTTGTGTTCGCCCAAGTCGGCACCCAAGCTTTCGCCGATTTGAACCCACCTTTTCTTGAACTCGTCAAGCGAGCTCATGGATGTGCCCGTCATGAATTTGGTGGGCGCCACGGGAATCTTCAAGTTCAAAGTGTTGAACGACCCACTGCATTTGTAGCTCATACTCACAATGGGCCCGTCCTTGCTCTCCACGATTTGCCGGAGTTTGATTGTGAGTTCCATTCCCGACTTTTGGGCTATTTGCAGGCTGGGCATTTTGGTCACCGTGGCAGAGTACTTGGGCTGCTGCGCATTGGTGCTTGGAATGTGCAAGTCCTGTACCAAAAAAGCGGTGATGGACGCATCCGCGGACTTGGCCGCGTTATTGATGATAGTGAAGCTGATTTGGATCGTGGGCCCGTCGCGCGCAATTCGGTAGGTGATTTTGACCAATTGATCCTCGTAGAAAATCCCCACGTCGAACTGGAGCATCCGGTGATACCCGTCATACCAATTCGGCGACAAAGGGGGAGCCCGCACCTGGTCTCCAAACGGGTCTGCCTCCTCCTCCCCCTCCAGTAGTGCCTCCACGGCCCTTTCCTCGTACTTTGATATCTTGTTCGTTTTTGACGCGTCAGTCTTCGCCACATTTAGTGTGGACGATGATTTGCCGCTAATGCTCGTGAGATGGCCCAACTGCTCCACCAAGTTATTCTTTTTGCTCTCGAATGGTGGTAGAGGCTGCACCAACGTGCGGGCGAAATTCCGTTCGTTTTCCGTGCCGTTGACGACCATTGTGGCCACCTTGAGGAACTGGTGCGCTCTTGTCTGCACCTCCAAGTCCAACGAATACGACTCCAGCTCGAAAAGGTCCAAAATGTCAGGGACAAAGTCTTCGTCCGGGAACCGCGTAAGCATTTTGAGAAACGCGTTCATGAGGAGCGGTCGCGCCAATAAAGTGGACACCGTATAGCACTGCAGAAGAATGCCGAATTGCGCGTGGATGCCAAACTGATCGGACTTGTCGCCGTTGTTTAAGCGATATCCAAATTCTCCTAATGCAAACGCAGCCACCTTGACAAGATTCTCCGGGGTGGACGAATCCGGCTTTTTCAAGAGGTTCATTATGTACCGACACGTCTTGACCTGAAGATCCTCATTGTTTACGATGATCTGGATGATTCTCTCCCAGACTTCACCCGAAGAGGCTAAGCCATTGACGCCGGCATTTGTTTTGGAGCTGTTGCCGCCTATCGAAAGCAAGCGAAGCATGGTGGACACGTACCAGATGGAATCCGTGGCATACTGCTCGGCCAAAACTGCGATTTTCACCGAGATATCGCTTCGTAGCGACGACTCGGCCGCCACAAAATAGTTCAAGAGCGTATTGATGATTTGTGTGTGCGTGTTCTTGTCGCAGATGATGTACAAGAGATCCAAAGCTTTTTTGCGCACGGATATATCCTTATCGTTCAAAGAAGCAAAGATCTTGTCCAAGTAGTCGATGAAAGGGGCCTTGTAGACGGAACGGGCGGAAAGCTTGCTCAAAGCGTCCAACACCAAGTAGCGGGTGTTCGTTTCTAGAGAATCGAGAAGCTGCACTAGAGCTAGAGTTGCACCCGAGATGGCTTCTTGAGAAGCATCAAGAAACGAAGCGAGGGCCACGGCCTGGAACAAAATGGAGGCCTGGGAGTTTTTGTAGGGTTGGCCCGGAGCAGGTTTGGAGGCGTTCAGGATGGATTTGGAAACCACTTGGCGAAGGTGCCCCACGGTCTCGGGGTCCAAAGACGCAAGCTCAAGATTGGAGGGCGGCTCGAGCAAGAAGAAGTGCTCTATTAACAGTAACAACTTCACAACCAACCACGGCGCGGGCACGTCGTAATACAAGTATTCCTTGGGGCATCTTGTGTCAACCACCAAACGGTATAGGAGGTTTGCAATGGCCGGGGTCAAGGAGCGGGCGAATTTGGGCTTGAGCGAGGTCAAAAGCCGAGCCAAGGGCACCACGCACAATACCAAGCCCGGGTCCGGGTCATCCAACAATGTCAAAAGGCGAGGGATCCAGTTGTCGTTGGCCACCACGAGCAGAGGGTACAATTGGAGAAGCAGCAGGAGCGCTAGTAAGGCTCTTTTTTTGATGATGGGCACGGAGATGGGCGACACGCAGAGCCCATACACCAACTCGGACAACTCTGTCCAGCGTTCGGCGGAGGCGTCGTTCTCGGAGATGCGCACATCGGGTGCCAAGCCAGAAAGCGACGACGCAATCAACTGCAACGCCAAGGCATTCGATTCCTCGGAGTTGGACTGCAAGTCTCTCACCAAGTACCTGCTCAAGCGAAGAATCCAGGTGTCCAAGTACTCCGGTGGGCTTGCGGAGCCGCGGAGAAACACCGCCACGCCAATGTAGCCGAGTTGCTTCTCCAGGTAGTTCTTGGACGACATGAGCGGGAACACGTGCTCGAGCGCAAAACTCGCCTCATCCGAGAGCCCCAATAAGTGGATGTAGATCAACTTGCACACGTATTTCTTCTTCTGGTAGGAGTTGATGCTGGGTAGCGCAAACTTGGCCTGGATATTGTTGATTTCGAGGTTGATGCGCTTGCGTTCTTCGATGGCATTGTTGGAGTTTCGGAGGTCCAAAATGAACTGGGTCAAGCCCTTCATCTGGGGCGCCATTGAGGTGAGGCCTTGGGCGGAATGTGGTCAAGCAGTCTGTCGAGAGGACAGGCTGGGGGTTCGGAAATTGGTGGAGGAAGTTGCTGATTGGTGGGGGAAGCCGGCGGTTGGTGAAGAGAGCCCGCGGTTGGTGAAGAAATCCCGCGGTTGGTGAGGTTGGTGAAGAAATCCTGCGATTGGTGAACAAAGTTGGTAGTTGGAGGAGGAATGAAGCCGGGCGGACGCGAGTGAGGGACGGAAGGTGGTGGTGGAAATTAGGGTGTGATACGTGCGGTGCTGCGAGCAGGTGCAGCGTGCGCGGGCAAGACCTGCTCTGTAGTACACTAGGCGACCGAAAGGGCGGCATATCAACATGAAACACTGTTCTAATTACCATTGAAATTAATGATTCTCGGCTAGCACAGTACCCAAACACGATCGTTTGGGGGCTCCAGTTACTTCTGGTGGAGCCTTTAGCAAAAGCCCGTATTGTGCAGGAACAAATTTTTCCGCGGCCGAGTGGTCATTTTTGGTGGAACTCGGCCCTTTCTGTCCAAACAAAGGAATGGACAGAAGTTGGCTCCCGTGCGTGGAGTGGAACCCTCCGTCGGCTCGAATAGGCGCGGATAGGGTAAAAGCAATCACGTGCCGCTTATCTCCTACTTGGTCTTGTGGTGATGTAGTGTAGTACAGTGCTCCTTGAATTGCACGGTTTAGACATTTTCTATACAGGGAGGAGATGCAGGGCTTACATGACCAGGGACAAGCGAGAGGTGCGGAAGCATCTTGATATAACTCCGTGGTCCTGCACATAGACCCGCTTGGCTAATGGAAGATGGTATTTGTCAGACCAATTTACCTGTCGTATCCGGATCTCGCGGGATGGCCTCTCCATATTCGATACCTTCTTCAAAAGACCAGAACTCCTGACTTTGCGGGTTCTAGTGCGGGCTAAGCCTCAGATGACTCTGCCTCGTCCCTCTCCCTTATAGCTACTTGGACCGGAAAAAGACCTGCAGCACTGTTCCGTGTGCCCACTGCTCACGTGGGCCGAATGGTTGGAGGTGGCCAGTTTCAAATCCAGGTTTTCGTCATGCTTCCGAGGGCCCCACACTCAGACCATGTGTTCCTGTATACACATCATGTTTTCCTCAAACAGCCCAACGCTTGTGGAGCCTCGCATCCCACTCATCCGCCTGCCGCTTGCAATCCCAGTCGCGTCACCGCTTTGAGCCTTGACCATGGAGCACGGGGCACGGCCGTGCCGCAGTCGTAACTTCCCTGGCAGGTGGGTAATGTGTGTGAGCGGTCCGAGCCCCCTTGGACGGTCGAGGTCTCAGCATGACCACCCAGCAGGGTCAGTTTTGAATGCTGCCATTCAAATCAAACAGCCCAACAGAAAGAACTGGCCCAAAAGGTGGAGCCTTCAAGATGAATGCCTCCAGTTGATTGAGCGACGCAGCTAGACAAGGCCGCAAAACTGATTTTCAGCCGGGGGGAAAGCATTGGGACATTTGATAGGGGGATATTGCTGCATAGATGCAAAAAAAAAACAAAAGACAAAAGCCCTGCCCAATACGCTTGTAGATCCTTTCCCCACGGCAAAAGCCCACCGCCAACCCCTGCGCCTCATTTTGGCCCCTTGGCACGGTGTACAAAGATCCAGCGGGGCCAGCTTCTTTGAACCATTTTGCTAAGTCTCCTGAAGCTCGCAGTGCTTTTCCAGGCTATATCATTCTCTTTTGAGGCCATATCCACACCGAAAACGGCTCTTTCGTGGCATTTTCGGGCGAAAAGATCTCTTGGGCTTTCCTGCAGTTGCTTGATTGTCATTGTGAATTCCCTGACATCTATCTTCATACCAAACCCTAGACACGGCGGGTCCGAAGTTGTGATATGTGATCAAGGCAGAGGTTATGGCGCCTCTTATGATTCCCCAAAATTCCCCCATGAGTCCTTGCTTCCTCTTCTGGTCACCTTCTCTGGCTCCCGATTGCTTCAGTGCTCTGTGGGAAGGAATGGCAAGTGAACTTCATGTCTGGCGCTGCAATGCCCTACCAATCCACTCCTTCAGTTAATGACTGTTCCTGATTCGAGCCAGAGCCTATGACAAGGTCTGGTATTTTCTCAATTCCGTGAGTAAGGTCTTCAATTGCACATCCGACACGCGGTTGCCCAAGCTGGGAATGAGCGACTTGGCTTCCTCGGCATCCTCACATTCCAAGTTGCCCAACTGCGCCAACTCAAACGGGTGCAACGGCTCGGCGCTCTGGCTGCTAAAGTCGTTCAAGAGCTTCTCCACAGTCTCGGCCGACGACGAGTTCTTGAAGCGGCTGAACATCGACAAGTAGTTCAATGTCTTGTGCACAATCTCGTTGGAGTTGGGCCCGGCCAACTCGATGTTGGACATGTCGTCCTCTCGTTCGTCGTCGTTGTCCTCTTCGTCTGCATATGCCTTGTTTTCGGTCTTGGCCTTGCGCTCCTTCAACGCTGCCCGCACCAAGAGCCGGGCCTCAGAAAGGTTGAGCGCAATCAACTGCTCGGTATCGCCGGAGTTGGTGATCTGTGTCACCTGGAACTCGGGCCCTAGCTTTAGCGTGGAGGCGTTTTCCTCGTCGTCGATGTTCTGGCCCTTGGCTTTGCGGCGCCGCACACCCAATGCACTCGTACTGACGTTCATTTTTCAGGCTGCGTATCTGCGTGTATGACCTCTTGGTGCTCGTCCGTAGCTCCTATCACTACTGGCAGTTGGTATAGTGCTTGGCAACACCCCGTTTGTTTTTTTTCTTAAGGTGTGCGACTGCTCCGGCACTGCACACGGCGCCCCGCGCTTGCCTCGCTGCGCATCTTCCTCTCTGCAGCCCTTGGGGTAAGCCGTTTTGAATCTTGCACTTTCCTCCAACTGCAACTTGCCCTCAAACTTCGTTACAACCTCAAATATCGTTACAGTCTATTTCTCATTCTTAAAGGTCTATTTTAACCTCAGAGTTCTATTTCACCCTCGAAGTTCTACTCGCCCTCAAAGTTCTATTTCACCCTCAAAGTTCTATTTCACCCTCAAAGTTCTATTTCACCCTCAAAGTTCTATGACACCCTCCAACTTCTATTCTCCTTGTCAAGGTTCTATTCTTCTCAAAGTTCTATTCTTCTCAAGGTTCTATCTTCTCAGGGTTCTATCTTCTCAAGGTTCTATTCTCCTTCTCAAATTCTATTCTCAAAGTTCTTCTGTTTCAACGCCGCTCAAAAATGGATGCTTTAAAGCTTCTGAAGGACTTAACCTCTCCAATGGGTCCAAGTTTAAAACCTTGTTCAAAAAATCAACCAACAACCTCCGCTGCATCACCTCATGGTCGATCATGGTCTGGGTCATCTTTCGCGACGGCATCCTGTAGTTGAGGATAATGTCCTCAAGATGCCGATGGTCAAAGTAGTTTTTGTTGGGCTGTTCCTGCTTGGCATCGGCCTTTCCCCGCCGCAAAAAGCTCACATATTGCTCGAACGACTTGAGCCTATATGTGGGCTTTCCTTGGGTTGTACCGGAGGCCAACTTATCAAAGAAGTTAAGCAGATTTCTTCCGTGCTCAAGCATGTGTCTTGGAGGATTGCCCAACATGTCAACGATTTTCAGAATCTGATTATACTCAGAAGAACCGGGGAACATGGGCAACCCCAAAAATAGTTCTCCAACAGTACATCCCAAAGACCACATATCGATGGCTTCGGTGTAAGGGAGACCCAAAATCACTTCTGGGGATCGGTAAAAGCGGGACTGAATATACGAGTATATGGTTTTCGTGGTGAAGCACGCGCTTCCAAAATCAATCACCTTGATGTCTGGTTTATCAGGCAGACATAGTAGGATATTCTCCGGTTTGAGGTCGCAGTGGATAATGTGGAGATTTTTGAGCTGTAAGCAAGACTCCAACAACTGCTTGGTGAAGGACTTGACAAGCTTCATATTGAGGCCATGAAACTGGTTTTGCTTGATGAGCTCGTATAAATTCGATGCCAAGATCTCAAACACTAAGCAGAGATGCTCCCGATGCATAAAGGTATCTAGCAAGCGGATAAAGCTGTTTGACTGCACGTTGCGGTTGAGAAACTCGAGGATCTTCACCTCCAAGAGCGATTGGTTCAAATATGCCAGTTTGGACTTGACCACCTTAACGGCAACTGTAGATTGGTTCGCCAAGTTCTGGCACTTGACCACCTGGCCGAACGTGCCCGAGCCCAAAAGGTCAAGCACCACGTATTTTCTGCCCTCTTCGCCTCCGAGCATGTCGTTCACATAGAGAATGTAATCGCCATCCTCATTATCAAGACCATTATTGAGTTTCGCCTCGGATGGTTTGGTCAACACGCGTCTCGGGTTGGATGTTTTGGAGTAGGAGAATTTCTTGGGCTGGCACATGGAATATGACTCCGTCAAGTACACTGACAAGGCGTTTGCGGGAGAAATGTGGATGGAGTTGACGGATCTTCTTCTGTATTTTGGCTGCTTGTGTTGTTTGGGCCTCAAGTCGTTTATGGACTTGACATGCACGACACGTGGCGTGGCTCGGAGCTGCGGTGGCGCCGAGCCATAGTTTGGGTGTTCTAGATTCATTTGGGGACTCATGTGCGGCGACGTGAGCCGTTTGTTAAGCACGGGAAGGTTGTGGTACAGCGGCGTTCCAAAGGCGACCGACGAGCGCCGGACGGACGCAGGCCCATTGTTGGCGGATGCAAGCGAATACGGAGGAGCCATTTCTGCTTGTTGCGCCAAGGGCCCAAGGTTCTGGTTGGTGGCCACGGCCGGGTTTTGCACATGGTAAGGCAAATACACGGGGCCATCGACCGCCGCGGACATCCGCCGGTCGGGGAAGTTGCTTAGGGAAACCTCTTGGTTAGTGTAGTATTGGTTGAAGGGATTGTCTGCGCGAGTCGGTGGATGATCGTATGGAGAAGGCAACGGCTGCTGAGCATCGAGCTCGTAGGTCACGGGAAGCTGATTTGCAAACGAGTGTTTTTTCAGAAGGCCTAGAAGCAGCATCTGCAGGTGGGGTTGCAGGCCCGAATTGGCGCCGCCATTGGCGGTTTGTTGGTGTGGAGCCAGCGCGCTTTGCGATGGCATCTGCAGCTGGTTCAGCGTGTACCAAGGGTTGCGGAACCCGGGCAGATGATCGAGCTGCTCCGCCTGCAGCTGGTTATTCCAATGGTATGACATTAGAGGGGACGAAAGTTCAAGCGCGGGAATTAGCAGTCAGCAAATTTGCAGAGGAGAATCCAGGATGAGTTAAGGGGGAGTATCCAGGGAGTTCAAGAAGGGTAGCTTCGGGCAGATACCGGAGTGGAGGGGAACTAGAGCTATGGCCCGGTCTATGGCAGCGGGCGTGGAAATGACAGGGGAAAATGGCAAGGCAACTCTTCTTAAATGAATGTTGCTGGTCTGAATGATATTGCTGGTCTGAATGATATTGCTGTTCTGAAGGATATTGCTGGTCTGAAGGATATTGCTGGTCTTGAGATAACGGACAAAACGGACACAATGGATTCGTTTTTGACGGGGCAAAAGAGAGCAGGGACGTGGCGAGCCCGATATGTGGCACACGGTGGATTTATGGCAGCAAAGATCGGACACGGCGGTGCAGCGGGACACAGCAAGTGTAGATGGATTGACCTCAGAGGAGGAGGAAGGATTGGTCGAGAGCGCGTGGAGAACGGGATCCGCGCGCGGGTGGGTCCAGGCCAGGAATAGGTTTGAGATTTGCAAGGGAGTGCGGGGGACGCGAATGAATGTGGGGGTTGTGGGTGATGAAGTGGCCACGGGTTTGGGAAGATGAGGTGGGTGGAAATGGGGTGAGTGGATATTGGCGGGTGAAGGCGTAGCACTGGCGGCCGGAACTGGCCACCTGGTACGTTCCCCGGAACCGGGGTGCCCGGAACTCGCAGCCACAATACATCGGCCGGAACTCGCTACGGGAAGCGCCGCCCGAAACTCGCACCAAAATATGCCTCACCCATCAGAAGGGCCTTCAAAGAGGGCTTTTTCAGTTCATGGCCTCGTATGTATTCCGAAACCACCGCCTTAAACAATAAAAGTTCAGGTTCCTTGGACCTGGCCTGATGTGCTGAAACAGCCTGGTGTACGGGTGTATGAGGCCGATGGCTGCCCCATTTGGCCCAGTCCTCCCAACTTCTTTCCTAGTCGTCTCTTTGTGATGTACATAATTGCACTATATTACCTTGCGGCTCGCCTTTGCCAGAACCAAATATTTACACGCGACCCGCCTTGAGCGGACCTACCATGCATCTTCGGATCAGACAAAATGCATCATCTGACTAGGCCTAAGATGCATGGAAGCTCTGGCTTCTTCAATATAAGCTTGGGCGCTCTTAAAAGATGAGTCTTGGTATGAGCTTTTGCTTCCACACCAAGACCTTCTTGGCTTGCTCCTTCTGTGACTCCTTCGACCTTGTCCGACCTTCTGTCACTTCTTCGACCTCTTCTGACTTTTCAGCCCTAAGTTTTTGGCCTTTAAACTTTTCGACCTTGTCTAAGCCTGATCACTCCTGTCTTCCTCTAAGCTTTCATTGGCTCCTCAGGAAATACAGGACCCACGGTGGGCTGAGCCATGTATCTCAGCAACATCATTCCCACACCCTCGATGATCCCCAAAAAGCAGGCACACGAAATGGCCGAGTTCCTCGTGTGCTTCCAGCCTCCACGGATGGCCAACGCGCCACCAGTGAAAAAGCCGGCGATAATGGCGTTCCATGCATCCTCTCTCTTACGGATGCCCTTAACACTGCAATCAAAAGTGGAGAACAATCCTCCCCACACGCCAAAGTTTCCTCCCACCACGGGCGCACGAGCCTTGATGGCGCTAAAACTGCCATAGGATCTTTCGCCGTACGGCGAGTTTCTGAATCCCTTGATTCCGTGCCAAAAACAGCCTCCAATCACTCCCATGGAGAACGCTCCTCCAAAATCACTCAATATAACCACTGGGCATGGATCCCTGCTGTGATCGGCGGACATTTGTGTAGTGTGATGTGTGTGAAGTGCACCTTTTCTTTGGAGTTTTTCGTTTTTTTTCGTGCGTCACGTGCCCGCGCTCCGAGCCCAACCATGCTCGCAGTTAAGACAGCTCTCGCTCTGACGAGCTTGGACTATTTGGATAGATTTGTCTAATGTCTTTTTCGTTCTGGTACTGCCCTTCAGTATTGGCCTGTTGCAGGTGCTTGCTTGCTTTCAGTACTGGCTTATAATCATTCCTCCATTCTCTAAGGCCGCTTCTCTTTTCAAGCAATTCAATTCTTTTGGCCATCTTTAGGCTGCTCAAACTCTACACCGGTTTGGTCAAAGATAGTCTCCGTGTCGCTATCACACGTGCGTCCTCCAAAAGATCCGCTCTCCAAAGTCCCGGTAGTCTCAAGAGTCCCGTACTCTGGCTGTGGCTTTTGATGCGGGTTCTCTTGGGGCTCCTGTGCTTGTGGGGCATGGTGGTCACGTTTGTCTTGGGTCGCTTGTGCGTACTCGGAGGCTTCTTCTTCTCCATCAACGAAGCCGGGGGCGTTTTGCACGATTTTGGCTTGTGCCTCCATGTTGTGCAATTCCAAGTAGTCAGTATCGAGCGCGGGGCCCGTAAACACATTGGCTCCCCAGGTCTTATAGCCAATTGCAGAGAGAAGAGCTAGCAAAACGAGCACCACGCTGGCATAGTTCATGGACGACCAGGTCAAGTTTTTGATTTGAGGCGGGCAGCAGAGAATGAAAAACAGGAGTATCACCCACATCACCGAAAGCGCATTGATGACCCAGCCAAAGTACTTGAGGCGGAACGCCGAGCCCTTGATTTTGCGCCTCTTATTGAGCATCAAGCAGATGATGGGGATACCATTGGCCAAGGCAAGCGAAACCACCGACGCACCCATGAAGGCATTGAAAGCAGAGGGAGACACCAACGAGAGCACCGACATGAGTCCGATCACGGCCATGGAAAGTAGTAATGCATTTTGCGGCAACACTGACTCCTCCACGGAACTGACTTCGGTCCACAAGTGCTTCATGGGAAGGCCTCCATCACGCGCAAACACGTAGGTGCTTCTGGAAGCAGTGGTGAGGGCGCCAATGGCCTGAAACACGACGGTGCCGATGAGCAAGATCACCAAGAGAAATGACACCACGTACGACTCGGTGGCGGTTTTAAACACCAAGTCGATGGGCATGATCTCCGGATTTGTATCCAATAACACCAGGAGCGACGGAAGAATAAGCAAGATGGGGATGATGAAGAAAAGGCCCTGCACTATGGACATGACGATAGCGCTCACGGCACCCTTGGGCATATTTTTTTCCGGGTTCTTGACCTCGTCCGTCATGGAGAAGAGCATGCCGTAGCCCGTGAGGGTAAAGCTGGAACTCTGCATGCCGACCATGAACGCCAAAGGGTCAGGCCAGCCCAGTCGCAGGTTATCGAAATGCGACAAGATGTGTTTGACTGAGTTGGTGCGCTTGGAAAAGATCACCAAGAGAATAGCCACCACAATCACGGTGCTGATGGACCACACGATGCAGATCTTGTTGATTCGCTCCAAGTGCTTGGCGAGCTTGAGGTTGATCAACCCCACGAGCGCAAGCATGATAAAATACACCAATAGCACCAACACGAGGTCCTGCTTGTAATAGACGTTCTTGAGGCCGAAAATGGAGAGGATAAACTGCGACCCGGAGAAGAGAATGCTCACGGCATAGGTCCAGTTCCCAATAAGGAGAAACCACCCGGTGATCCACAGGCTCACCAGCGAGTACTTGTCGCTGCTGAGAATGGCACTAAAGTGGTACACGCCTCCAGCCGTGGGGTATTTGGCGATGATCTCGCTGAGGCTAAGCACCATGCAGAGACTGAAAAACCCCACCATGATCCATCCATACAAGATCGTCACGCTGCCTCCGTCCACCAACAGAATCCAGAGCGTGGAGCTAAGGCCAAACGGCACGCCCATGAGCGTGAAACCAAGCCCGATGATGGACGTGACCGTCAACTTCCGGTCGAGGTCCTGTTTATATTTAAAGTGCTCCACGTGCTCCACCTCATCGTCGTCCATTTCCTGGAGCAAGTGATTGACGAAAGTAGCCGGCGCCAGCTCTCGGAGTCGCTCAAGGGTATCGGAGACATATGAGGTGGCTATGGTTTCGGGTAGAAGGCTGGTCATGGAAGGAGCGAGGGGATCTGGGTAGAATCACGTGGGGGGTTTGAATATCGAGCTCGGATTCCCAATGGTTAAGGAAGATGCGTGGGTATAGGTGGATCGCGGGAGGTAGTGTATGGCGGCTTGGTGTAGACGCCTGGGTGATGGTAGGTCGTGGGGTAGGGCATATGGTACGGTGTATAACTCCGGGTGTGTATATGGCGAGTACTCGGAGGGTGCGCAGATGACAAGAATCTGGAGAGTGCGTATATAGCGAATACTTGGAGGGCGAACGACAATTATATGGAGGGTGGATAGAATATGCTAGGTGTAGTAGGGAATGGTAGGGACGGATGCAGAGACCTGGGCTTATGATATGCCAGCGCTTAGCACGGCGCGCATGCTTTTGGGATTGCCCCATGCACACTCTAAAGCTGCTGGCGGGACCCCCCAGTTGGACTATAGGCAGCTGGGGACTGAGTGCTAGGCGGCTTCTTCCTGCCCGAGTGGCTGCATTTCCTAAAATCCGTCTCCATTGCAGCTACTTGGCTGACTGATGTGGCATCGCCGTTCTCATTAGCTCACTTCTCAAAGCAGGCTGTTTGGTCATTTGACTGGCTGTTTGGTCATTTGACTAGCGGTTTGGTCTTTTGACTAGCTCTTTGGTCATTTGACTAGCTGTTTGGTTATTTGACTGGCTGTTTGGTCATTTGACTAGCGGTTTGGTCATTTGACTAGCTCTTTGGTCATTTCACTAGCTGTTTGGTCATTTGACTAGCTGCTTGGTCAACTGCCCCGCCCCAACTCCACCCGCTGCCTCTCTTCATACATCCTGGCAGCTTACCCATCTGATGCCGCTCTAGTCATCTGACTGGCTGTCGCTCTCATCAGCTTCCCTCTTCGGCATCACTGGCATCGCCACACTGCTCGAAGTCTTCACCAACACGCTATGCAAGTTGGCCACCGAGCCTAGCAACCCGCCATTGGGAAGATGCTTCTCGTTGGTCAAGTACTCCACAACGTCGTTGATGTTGTTCAAGATCTCCGAAACCTTCCAGTTCGTGTAACCAACCATGATGTGGATGCACGTGCCGCCTGCAGGCGCGATGAAGCTTGTGTTGCCCAAGATGGACTTGACCTGGGCCCGCACGTACTTGGGATTGCACAGCTGGTCCGTTCGCCCATGGGTCTTTTTGCCGGGCTCGGGCTCGCTCATCAAAATCTTATACGGCACGCGTTTGTTCTTCCCATAGAACCGCGCGCCTAGCAACTCCGGGAGCCGCTTGTGGATACGAGCATCGGCTATGAGGATCTCGTTCTCCTTTATAAGGCGCACCGCGGCCTGCTTATTGTGGGCAATGGACTTGATTTTGGAGAACGGCACAATGTCGTTGAACAAATCCTCCGTGGCTGACTTGGCTCCGGTGAGGTGCTTCTTGTACGATGAGTCTCGCGCAATGAGTGCGATGGACTTTTCATCTATGCTGTGTAACTTGTGGGTCACCGGGATGATGCGAGGGGTGTAGTCGTTGACGTGGATGAGCTCACGCGAGGTGTTGAGCACCAAATAGACCGCCGACCGGGGCCCTGGTGCACTGCCGTTGGCGTGTTCTTTGTTGCCTTCATCCTGTCGAAGGGATAATGCCTTGAGTGCTTTGATGGACCGCTTGGCGTGCTCTCGAGCCTCGTCGCCTAGCAAAAACATGGTATAGATGAGAAGGCGCAGAGGAGTTTTCACACCGCGTGTCACGTGCCCAACTCATCATCTCTGCCCCAGATTTGCTGCTTGCGGAGTCACGTGTATACCCCGGATTACTGCTTGCGGCGTCACGTGCCTGGATCGGGCCCCTTCTTCTCGCGCTTTTGCCGCTGGTCTCACTTGTCCCATACTCGGCGGTCATCTCGTTAGTCCCTTCCACTTTTCCTACGCTTGCCCACTTACCATCCGCTTTCCGACTTGCTCCCTCGCCATCTGCTTGTACCATCACCAAGGACGGCATATAGTGCTCCTGCATCCAGCTCTCTGCTACCTAGTGTTTTCTCCCCTGTCCATCCCTCGTTAGTTTGCCCGTGCTGAGATGCGTCTTCTTAATCAGTTCGTAATGGCCCTTGCTCAATCACAATATCTCCGGGATGTACCTACCACGCCTTCCCAAGACGTCGACAATCCCAAGTCTCAAGCCTCGCACACCAGTCCAGCAGTGGTTTTGTGGCACGGTTTGGGTGACAGATACGACTCCGACGGAATGGCCGCCGCTGAAGAGCTCTTGAAGCGCAAAATTCCCGGTGTTTTCGTCCATTCCGTATACTTGGATGAAGACCCTGCACGTGATGAGCAGGCCTCGATGTTTGGGGACGCAAACCGCCAGGTGGAGCTGGTTTGCAATCATTTGACAGGGATACCCGAATTGAGTGGTGGCTTCGATGCCTTGGGCTTCTCTCAAGGTGGGCTTTTCCTTCGCGCCTTGGTTGAGCAGTGTCCCAATATCTCCATCTCCACGTTGATAACGTTTGGGTCGCCGCACATGGGCGTGCTGGATCTCCCACTATGCGATGATCAAGGAGATTGGTCATGTCGTCGCCGCAATTTGCTCTTAAAACAGCAAGTTTGGCGGGAGCACGTGCAGAAGTCTGTTATACCTGCCCAGTACTTCCGGGAAATGGATCATTATGGTGATTACTTGGAGCATTCAAATTTTTTGGCGGCCATCAATAACGAGCGCCCTGACCCATCGACTTGTGTTCGGAAAAGCAGATTTGAGGCCTTGGACTCTTTGGTGCTAGTGGGCTTCGCCAAGGACCGGACCTTAGTTCCAAAGGAAAGTGCCTTCTTTCAATACCGTCTTCTGGAAACAGGTCCTGTGTTGCCCTTCGACGAAACCAGCTTTTATACCCAGAATTGGCTCGGCTTGAAAACTCTCCATGAGTCAGGGAAAGTACACTTCCACTCAATCAATACCGCACATATGGAGATACCTGAAGATGAGTTGGAGATGTTGGTGGAAACCTATCTTCGCCTGCATAGTGTACGGGTTCACGCGCGTTGAGAAGCGCCATATCTGCGCCATCACCATTCCGCATGTCTGATCGTGTGGCACGTTTGGCTGAGCTCCGAAGAAAGCGGGACCGGACCGAATCTGGCAAGGAAGATTCTGCCATAACCGCAACAACAGATGTGCCCAAGCTGCCAACCACACAGGAAGCCGCCGAGCCCGTGAGACTCGACGATCCCAAACTTGAACCCAAAGACTCTCAAGACAATTCTGAAAAAGAAGCACTAGCGGCTCCAGTCAGAGAGGACATTGAAACTACTGAGTCATCTGGAGATGCTTCAATTCAAATTGGAGACGGTGAAGAACTTGTGCTTGCTCCCAGGCACGCATACAACAGCGATCTCAAAGAAGACTTGGCTGTTTACTTGAACAGAGCTCACGCAGATACCCAAACGGCAATCAAAAAGCACATGCAGAGCGAGTACCGGAAGCACATTGAGCAGGTTGAAATTTGAGGGTACGGAAATGACCATCTCTAGAGCCAAATTTGCGACGAGAATCTGAATTCTAGGGGCACTCAATTATCGTTCGCCTTGTTCGTTTGCCTGGCCTGATGGTCACTTTCACCATTTCCTGGGCTCATGGAGAAGGCCGAATTGAAAACGTCGTGGTTTCTCAAAAAATGTAGCTCTTGAAGGATCCTGAGGTCTTGAGGCCAATACCGAGCTCAATCTGTTATCAAGCCAGTCTCATGTCGAGCCAATCTTCCGTCAAGCCAATATCTCATTAAGTCAGTATCGAATCTCATGTTTGGACCGCTACCCGCAAGGTTTAATTTTACCTGCGAGCAGGTGTATCATTACGAGACTGTCGACGGGAAACCACTCATCGGGATTCCCTTGGAACACTCGAATAATTGGCAGTACATGTCCTGGTCATGTGTCACGCTGCGCTCTTGTCAATGCTCATCTAACAAAAGCTGTCTATGGACGAGCATTTCAGAGCAAGTTAGTGCTATCAGCCATATACATGTTACCAAGGCATTACCGCCATGGATGATGGTTGAAGTTTCTGGCCACTTGTCTCATTGTGATGCCCATCTGCACCCTCTTTTACTGCAGTCTACTCCTCTCTGTGAACCGTAAAAGGCAGTTTCAGGGTCAAACTGTGGTGGTGGTTTCCCGTGAATCATGAGGTGATACGATTGTCACTGCCATGCAAGAGTGTTGACACAAAATCTCTGAATCATGTGTGAACCTCTGTACTAGGCAAGTAACATTGATCGGCTGATTGTTTGAGCTTACACGAGAAGTGTTTCTTGTGGGTCTGGTATTGGTGGACATTTTACGAAGTCTCAACCCCGTTGGTGTCTTGATTACTATTCTAGGCCGGGGCGGCAGTCCCTGCCTCTATATTAGAGAGGGCCTCACGAACCATAGGCCGTTGGATGGCTATGCCGTCGTCATTACACGACTCGATTAGAGACGGGCACTTTCACTGGGTGCATTGGTCATGCACTCTTGAACCTTCAACGCTATCCCGGCTCGAGGCGAGTCACCTCTCGAGGCCATGAATAGACCAGCAGTGGATAAATGGACGGTACCAGTCTTTGGGGAGGTGGACGGAAAGGGGAGCCAACGCTGAGTCATGGGCTTAGGCATCAGTGGAATCCATGAATCTGCAGTTCCTGCCCTGCATGAAGACAGAAAATGTATGGTGGAGACCCGAGTATAGATGGTCTCAGAAGGATTATGGTGACTGAGAAGATAACTCAATCTTTCCAAGCTCCTCACATGGCCAAATTATACTAACTCTGGATTGCAAGTGTTTCCAGTTACCTGAAAGTATATGGTAGCGCTCAACAGCCACTACTTGCCAGGACCATGCCCAATGCGCCAAGTGAAGCTGCACCCGCGTGACTGAACACCTTCTTCATCCATGACCAGCATTGATGGCGCTTTCGCTTTCAACGCTCGTCGGATTAGCCCTTTGATGTGACCCTGGTTGTTGTGTCCCTTGTGCTGGGGTATGATTTCGCGCCAAATGCCATCTTGTCCGTGTCCAATCTGGCTATTCCATGCCCTATAAAATCATAACATTGTACTGTTCTCATCAGATCTTCTCTTTCTCTATATCTATAACTTCTGATCTTCTCTACACCTCTTTAGCGTAAGTATTCTTTTCTATGTTGCCATCTTTTTTATTTGTATTTTCTTCTCCACCTTTGACCTTGGTTTTTCGGGTATTCACCAAAAGACTGCGAAATCCAGCCAAACATCCCGGCATTTCAGGCGTAAAACGGGAGTACAGCATTGAGCCCAAATCATCCTCTAAAGTGGCCCCGTGTGGTTTGCGTCTCATCCCTTGTTGTCGATAAAGTTTTCAAAGCTACGTAAGGATGTTTTAAGGTGGGTTGATAAGTGCCTCACACTCCACGCAGTGCTTACGGCTACGGAAAAACACTGCCCTTGTTATTAGAGTAATTAGAAAAATTCATAGCGAGGAGTTAAGAGGGGTTATTTCCCTTCTTCATAGGATTGAAATAAGTGGTTATATTCTTTAGTAGCGTCTAGTGCTTAAAGATGTATTCGTTGATAATCAGCAAAGGGGGTCCCCTACAGTTCGACAGAAAACCTTGCAGGAAGATTGCATCGGAGGAACGCCCGGAAGTACACCAGTACGTTTCAACTGGTGGTTTCAAGGTACGAGCCTCGAATGTAACTTATCGGAGCCGATTGTAGATGAGTGGCGCACTACCCATGGTCTGACAAGTACATTATAGGCATTACATTCTGGAAGATAACATAGGGGAAAGCGGGTAAGGCCCAGTACTCGAGGGTAATTTATTACTGGTATGAGAAGGATTACACCAGATTTTCTTCAAGATAGAGGAAATCACAAAAGTTTCAAAAAGTGGGTAATGGCAATTACAAGTATTTAAGGAGTCACATAACTCAGTCACATACTAGTCTCGGTCAGTTTGTCTAGCTCGCCCTCCAGTCATGATGACTTCAGGGCCAATACCATATTGTAACGCCGCGCTTCAAGCGAACTGCAGTCGTTCATGGTAAAGCATCATCTATCCTCGCAACTGGCAAAATGCTGCTGTGCCTGGTCGCTAATCAGCAACATCGCCGCGCTTGAGCCATGAGCATCGCACAGGTCCATGCCAAGTGCCATGGATCGTCCTAAGAAGTCAGTGCTTGACGACCATGGCGAAGCGGCTAAATATCCAGTTAATCAGGCCTGGTATGGCTGGATCGGGCATCAACAGAATTCCCCGTGCGGAAAGCCATTCTCTCTGATGTCTGGTCTACAAGTGTGATCACCAGATCTGTAATATCGCGGTCTTCTGCTGAGCCTGTTTGTCAACCATAGATCCTCAAGCAGACTTGCCGTGCTTATCTCCAACAGTCAACAGGCGGCTACTCCGGGCCTGAGAGTGTAAGCCTGATGGATATTGATATTTGTGATTGGAAGTGGTGCTGGCCACGAAGATCCTCACCGTTGGCCCCATATCGTGCTCCTCTTATTCCGTTTTTTACGAAACGAAGCTGGCTGGCGCCTGGTTTCGCTGGCAAGCAGCCCCATTTCGATCGGGACGTTCGGCTAAATACCGCTTGGCCTTTGAAGATAAGTGGGCATGTCGGGCCGCGTTTCAAAGTGGCAGCCTGCGGCGTGGGTAGTTTCCAAGGTCAGACATTCACTAGCGATCAACTCCAATTTTTCGTTGCCAAAATGTGCTCTCATGGTGTGTCGGCCCAACCGTCTATGTCAGAAACGGCTGGCCATGTTTTGAAAGCTATTCGACAAGCCTTACCACTGCCACTGCCGCTAGTGTACCTATGCCGCCAATGCCCATTATCATATCCTTACTGTCATCCCACTAATGCCCATTATTAGTATCCCCTGCTATTTCAAGTGTCTGAGGGCGCCTGCATCGAGCTAGACTGCATGTACTGGGTGGCACGGGCTGCTAAAAAAGTGCATCTGGACACACATAATCACTTGGGCATCGAAAGCATTAATCAGAGGTATCCCCTGGCATCTTGAATCAGTACATCGCTCAAAGCAATACCCAAAGAAATTTGTGGTAACACTTGCGCTCAAGCACCGTAGCGTCGCCCGCACTGGAGGTGGCCTCCACTCGCACCTGTGCACCAGGGTGCCCGCCAATAGAATTGCAGAACCCGCGCCCGCGCCCGACTGGTCGCACCTCCACCACCTTAGCTCAAAAAAAATCTTACTCCTACTGCTTCCAGTACACATCATGGCCCTCGTTTCCAGAATCGCCTCCAGAGCCGCCCGCCCAGCGGTGTTTGCTGCACGCTCCACGTATGTTGAAGCCTACTTTGAGTGCCATTCGTTCGGGCCACCCGATGTGGAGTTGAAGTGTCGAGCCCAAATGTCGACAAACTAGATCCATCCAACCCAGATCCTGATTCATGTTTCAATCCTTGATGAGCCGTCATGCGACCCTGTCAAATACTCTCCGTCATCAAATTGTCAATTTCAAGTTGTCAGTCTATCGAGTCGTCATTTACATCGAAGTATTCCGCTGTATCGTCGAGATCCATTGCTTATCCTTGCCAGCATATGCATCGTGTCGAATTAATTTGCAACTCCCAAGCACGAGTCAATATTAAAACCATGGGTATGAACATGGGTCAAATCTGCCATATTAACTTTGGTGTTGCCCGAATCTATATCTTTACGTCTATTGACTCGTGACTTGACTGAATTGACATCTTACATTTCATGACTCTTGAAATCCGAGTATGACCCTCCTATCCATCTACTGAATCATCAAGCAACCTTCTCTCCATTGTGGTACCGTGAAAACCCCTACAAATACTAACCTCTAGCATTGGTGTTCGCTCATTGTCTACACCGGTTGAGCCTAAGGAAAAGGCCAATTCCATCATCAACGCCCTTCCAGGAAACAACTTGATCTCCAAGACAGGTATTCTTGCCACATCCGCAGCCGCCGCCATCTATGGAATCTCGAACGAGTTGGTGATTATTCACGATGAAACCGTGTTGCTCGCTACATTCAGTGCATTTGTGGCTTTGTGTGCTAAGTTCGTGGCCCCATTATACACAGAGTGGGCTGACGGAGAGATCAAGAAAGTCAATGACCTTTTGAATGATTCTAGAAAGAGGCACGTCTCGGCAGTCAAGGCAAGAATCGAGTCTGTGTCTCAGTTGAAAGACGTGGTGGCCACCACCAAGCAATTGTTCGAGGTTTCGAGAGAAACCGCCAAGTTGGAGGCTGAAAGCTTCGAGTTGAAACAAAAGCTTGCTGTTGCCCACGAGGCCAGATCCACCTTGGACTCTTGGGTCAGATATGAGCAACAGCAAAGGCAATTGGAGCAAGAGCAATTGATCAAGTCTGTTTTGGACAAGGTCAACAAGGAGATCTCCAACCCAAAGTTCCAGGACAGAGTCTTGGCTGAGTCTGTCTCCGAGGTTGAGAAGATTTTTGCCAAGGCTTAAAAACTATCGCTAACGAATATATATTAAGGTCAGTCACCGTAGAACTCTCGGAAATTTGAGTCGCAGTATTTTTGTCCCTGTGTCCGTACTTATTTTTTAAGCAAGTTGGACGCCGGTCGCCACACGTGAAGCGTATTGTCGTCAGCTACACTAGTCACCATGAAATCCTCATGCAACGACCAATCAAAATCGTTGACGCCAAGCATATGCCCGCTATGGCTAAACAAGAGGAAGTCCAGCTCGATGGAGAAGTCGTGGAGCTTTACCAAATGGTCAGTTGAGGAGGACCCGAGTACGCTGGCGTATTTAGGGTGCCACTTCACTTGGGTGATGGAATCCGAATGAGGCGTGAATTCAACTATGCTCTGCAGCATCTCCCGAAGATCCCACACCGCTATTGAGCCATGCGAATCGCCGGTGGCTAGAAAAAACTCTGAGTTTGGATTCAATCCAACACTATTGAGGGCATTCTGAGTCTTGGAAGTCTTTTGTGACGTTTGCCCAGCTCGAACATCGTAAAGTGACATCAGCCCCAGGTCGTCGGCAGTGACAAATAGCGAGTCGTGCACAGGAACCCATTCCAAGTCATTGACGCCCTCTTCGACGAGCAGCAGCCAGAACAGCTCGATTCTGTTTTGGCTCCGTTTCTCATAATCCCTTCGTATATCAAAAACACAGATCTGGCCGTCCATGGAAGCAGAGGCAATGCGGCCCTCGCTAACCCTGCACCAGTCAAAGGCGAATATGTCTGTTTGAGGAGAGGAGGGGCCACCGCCCAAACAGATTTGGGGCTCGTTGATGTCCAACTCCTGGCCAATTTTTTTGATGGTGGAGTGCTTTGTGCGGTTGTACACCAGCAAGTTTCCAAAGTTGTTGGAGCTGGCCACCACGTCAGGGTTCTGGGGCATGTACCGCAAGCGGTTGACATCACCGTGATGATTGATGGTTTGTAGCAGGCGAAGGGGAGTTTTGCTGATGGCCGGAAGCTCGAACTCCTGTTTTTCCAGCCCGTAGCGCCAGGTCTCGGTATTTATGCACCGGTTTAGATTGCGGTAGTATGCTAGCTGCTGGATATGGATGGCATCCGTAGCTTGTCCAAGGGTGAAGGTGCCAAAAAGAAGCCGCTGATAAGCCACTTGAGATGAAGCAGCGGCCCCGAGATCCGTGGCCACGGCGCTCAGCGATGACTCCAGCGCCACCTCTAGATCGGGAAGAAACTGCACGCTAAGCGACGGCCATAGGAGCGTATGAGTGGAGATATAGTCGTAGAAAAACGGGGAGTTTTTTTTGAACACACGGTAATTGTCTTGGGCTTCTCTGGTTATGGGGCCTTGGGGCTCCTCCTCCATTAGGTCTGCCATGGGCGTGTGGATCAGACAATGAGTCTTGATGAGAGATTCAGGTCTTGGCTTGCGCGACTTGACGTGCTTGTCATAGACTTGCTCGATGGGGTTGATGGAAAATGGGGAGATGCAGTCGGGTTATTAGATGGCTCTTTCGACACCGTTCAGGTATGAGTGACGACGCGCGCTGCCTGCCCCAAATGGTGCGCGTGAGGCTTGCACCTGAAGAGGCTCCAAGCGAAGCTCAGCATGGGAATCAAATCGGAAGATTCCTGGCATGCTGCACCACAACGCCACCTTTTTTGCACCCGACATTCGTCAGCCATGCTTCGCGTTATTGGTTTTTCTCAATGACGTAAGATGTCCAGTTGGGTTGGCTAAAGTAGAGTATCCAAAGGTATACCTTCAGACCTTGAGAAAGGCCTGCTGCGTGATACCACTGGCAAAGTCAAGCACTCAATCTGCTGGTGCAACGAAGCGCTGTTGATGATTGCCCATATTAGGTATGGTGCCCTCACGAGCCCAACAAGTGGGTCGTGCCCCAATGGTGATCTGGTTTCGACCAGGGCCGGGTCCACGTCACCAAGTCCAGGTAATGTCCGAGGTTGGAACCCGAGTAATCAAGCCCAATTGTTATCCAGCTATTTCACCCATTTCAGGGCCAATGCGGCAAACCACTCACTCTCTTTTTCCGAAACAGGCCAATTAGAAGATTATATCTGTAGGGCGATGGGCGCTGACTTCCCTTGTACCGTACTTTCTCTTTGGGATTATCAATTGACCGAGCAATTGCAACAGGATGGACTGCCCCAGTATAGAATGGAATTCCGAGCCGTGTTGGGAGAATTTGTGTCTCCACATGCCCAATTCAGTCCTGAGATATTCAGAGCCCAAGCCAGTCCTGAGAGATTCAGAGCCCAAAAACTGGCATCCGCAATACCAGCCGGCAAAGCTATAATACTGGGCCTCTAAAACCCCAATGCTGGACACCACCCTCTTAAACCCTAATTCTGAACACCATCCCTTAAAATTCAATGCTGAGCATCAGCCTTTAAGCGCCTTGATGCTAGCAATAGAGTCTGCATCGTCAATGTCATCACATAAGGCCTGCACCACAGAGACGAAATCCTGATTAAAGACTGCTGCGTCCGACTTCAAGAACGCCGCTACATCATTCAAGTACGCATCCACATCCTGGTTGGTGGTGGGGGCCGGGCCCGAGCCGAACGCATCTGCAGGATGCCTCTCTTGATTGATGTCGCTTAGCACGTCATTGAGCTTGATCAAATCCGAGTAGTTGTCGTATATGATGGACTTTTTCTCCAGGTCGTGGTGATTGAGCCTATTGTTGGCCCAGTTGCGTGTCCGCACAAGCTCACGTATGCTTGCGTGCTTTAGACTGGCTGCGAAGGTGTCCTTATTGGCCAAGGCGCGGGCCAATCGGCCCTCCTCCCCCTCTTTCTCCTGGCCTATTCTTTGCTGAGTCCCGTTCTCGTGAATCTCTAGCTCCGCTCTATCCTGCAGCGCTCCACCATCTCCCTGCCCAGCACCACTTTCGGCACGAACTTCCCCACGATCTGCTTCACGGCCCTCGCCTAAACTCTCTGCACGTCCCTCGCCAAGACCCTGTGCACCATGATTCTCTCCATTCCTCTTATCCGCTTCTCCATGCTCGGTTTTTCCCTGCTTGTCACCTTGCTTGTCTTTTCCCTGCTCTTCTCCCGGCAGATCTCCCTGCTCTTCTCCCTGTAACTTGTAATAGTCTTGAAGAGCCTTTCTCCTCGACAGAATCTTGCGTGTACCAGTTGGGGCCGGCCCGGGTAGTTCGGAAGTATCAGGCGTGGACGGGCCTGAGGGGACGCTTGGAGCCAACCGGTCGTGGCTGGCGTTGGGGGTCTCCGTTGGCGCCTTGGTGCGCTTCTTGTAGGAAATCGCCGAAGCGGTGACTGTTTTGTAGCCGTCTTCGCTACTTGCGGGCGGTGCACTGCTTTTCCCGTATGATGCCATTGGATGTGTCCCGTGGACTAAGCATTGGTATGGCTTATCTTCGCACTGGCGGTGCACGCCAAACAACCGCTTAAGTGATGGGCGCGGACAAGCCAATACCAGGGCTAGTCATGCGGCTAGTCATTAGACTAATACAATAAGCAAATAGGACTAATACGACTAGCAAATAGGACTATCAGTAAACCAATGGGCCGCATCATCAGCATTGATCCCGTTGCTTTTGAAACGCACCAGCTGGCCTGCCCCGGGTCGTGCAGGGATCAATCACTAGTGATGGCCCCCATGCGTGGGTAAACTCACCCCCACGGATGAGTGAAGCCATCAGATTGAACGACTCCAAGTTGGGGTCCCAGCAATAGTATGTCCTGATAGCGTCTAATTCCAAAAAATCCTGAATGGTTCTGGTCCCCAAACATTACTAACCGCAGCTGGAACGACTTCTACAAGCAGGAACTCGAAAACTTCCAGGCCAACGAGGACGACACCGGCGAGTGCTGGTTTGACGACTCCAATGCCGAGGCAAAGGTGGTGGACTTCTTCACGCAGTTGGTCCACCAAGACCCCAAATACGCCACGTCGGTAGTGTTGGACTTGGGGACCGGGAATGGCCACTTCCTCTTTGAGCTCTACCAAACCCTCACGGAGGAGGCGCCCGACGCTGCCTTGCAGTACCACGGCATTGACTATTCGCCCGAGTCAGTAGAGTTTGCGTCCAAAGTGGCTCGGACTAAATACCCCGAGCAGCGCTTCACCTTCCAAACCGTGGACTTGTTGTGCGCCACGGGCCTGTACTTGGCGGAAAATGAGGGCGCCTTCGATGTGCTTTTTGATAAGGGCACTCTCGACGCCATCGCCTTGAACAACCATGTGGTTGCTGGATCCGAGGGGAAAATCGGCTCGCAGGTGTACCCGCAGCAGGTGATGAGGATGATGCACCATCAGTCACTTTTGATAATCACCTCCTGCAACTTCACCGAGGATGAGCTCATATCTGTGGTGACGGAAAACCACACCAATAGTTTGGAGGTATGGCAGAAGATCTCGTACCCATCGTTTGAGTTCGGCGGGGCCAAGGGTTCCACCATATGTAGCATAGCATTCATTAAAAATACATAGAAGTGCGTGGGTTCCAACATACTAGTGCCCATCCGGGGATTTGACTGTGGACCGCTTTGCCTCCCTTTGGAAAGGTTCTTTTCGTAACATGCATGGCTTTGTCTTTGTCTTTGCATCAACATCGTGGGTGAGCTTCAAGTATCTCTGTCAATGAAGCGGAACCCTTTTTCTTGAGGTTTCAGAGAGGCGGTTTCTTCGGATGGCGCTTCTGTTTCAGAACCTCCTGCTTCATTGGACTTTTCTTCTTCTTTGGATTTCCCTGCTTCTTTGGATTTCTCTGCTTCATTGGACTTCTCTGCTTCTTTGGATTTCTCTGCTTCTTTGGACGTCTCTTCCTCTTTGGATGTCTCCGCTTTTTCGAGAGACTCGACCCCTCCAGCTTTCGCATCTGTAGTTTCCGCCTTGGCTTTGAGCTCCTCCTTCAACTGCTCCACCTTATCGAATAACTCATCCCTCAACTCTTCACTCCGGAATTTAAGCATGTACTGCACTGGCTTTTCCGCCACGACAGAGTTCATCCGCAAGAATTTGCCCGGAGTTAAACTGGCCTCCAATCCTTTTATAAACACTGTGCTCGGGTTGATGGCGTAGTTCAAGATCACTCGCAACAAGCCCTTGGATCTCATAACAAGCCGTGCCTGTGCCTTGCCACTTACAGCTTTGTTCAAATGTAGAGGCCCCACGCCTCTCTCCTTCCAGCCCTCGGAAACCTTTGAAAAGTCCAACTCAAACAACTTGGTGTTGGCATTGAAAATAGAAGTCTCATTCTCCTCGCCTGTGGTGACAATGGTTTCCTTTAAGTCCACCTGCTTAAATTGCTGCGAAGCCTGAGGGCTGGCCGTCTCGGAAGGCTTCAATTCCTCCCCAGGTTCATCGAGAAATGACTTCTTTTGTGATGCCCTTTGAAGAGCGTCGGAAAAGATGGAATTGGCCCCAAAAGTGCTACCGAAGCCTCCAAAATTCGATCCTGACGACGTCTCCGGTACTGATGAACCATGGTTAGGACTTTCAGATACCGCCAGCGTCAGGGCTTGCTTGCCGGTGCTATTATCCGTCTCTTTGTCGTTCAGCGTCTCGCCTGCAGCTGGGCCATCAAAAACATTGACTTTGTTTTTCATCTTCTCGAAGATCGAGGCGCTTCCAAAAGCGCTGGCGGCACCAAAAACTGGCTGATTGGATTCGGGTACCGCCTTCGTTTCTCCGAACCGCGTCGCTTTTTCTGGCGCCGGCCCCGAGGGAGAAACGTTGGGTTTTTCTGTTGTATTGGTAAGCACCTTCTCTGGCCCTGTTTTATCTGCTGAAGTGAAGGTGGAGGCAGATTCAGAGTCTTCTGCCGCCAGAGAGTCCACCTTGGGCAACGCCTCGGATGAGCCACCCGTCATGGCTAACTTGGGGTCATTCGAATCATTTGATAGCTTCCTTCTCTTGCTACTGGAGCCCACTGAGCAGTACTCCGGGTGTGGGTTGTTCTCGATGCTCATGGGGTTTGGCAGCGGGTGTGGACGGGTGAAGTTGATACTGCGCGAGGGTGTACGGGTGTCTCTCACTCAGATACTTAAGAAACCACCTTGTAAGAGTGAGGCAGAAAACTCGGGTATTTGAGATGTGATTGTTGCTTTTTCCGCCATCTATGGGCTTCGATATCCACTAGACTTCGCTTAAACCAGATCCGATATTCTTGCGTACCTGGATAATTTCAATATCCTTGTGTCCTGCATATGGTGCGTGGGTGCCACTATTACCATCAGACATGGAAGCGTACGGTACCACTGAGGGATGTTTTCCGCCAAAAATCCTCTCGCACGACACAACCTGAAGATAAATTGAATGCACAGCACCCTCGGTTGGGGCACCTGTAGCACCACTATATCCGTACACCCACCGACCCCGGGACACAACGCCCCAATGCAAAGGCATAACTCTGGTGCTGGCCCAAAATTAACGCCAGGAGCAGACTTCTGACCCCTTCAATTTTGCAAGATCGGGAATTTTAAGGGGCATTGGTGCCCCCTCAAGTTCCGAGGGCGTCCCCCGACCTCGGAGCAGGTCCCACTAATTTGGAAATCCTGGTAAGCCACTATAACTAGTTGCTAAAGCCCCAAAGCACAAAGTCAGCAAAACCTGAAATTGGTTGGCTGCGCAGAACAATTTGTGTCGATCCGAGCGCCCGAACAACCTGAAGCCACCAAAACAGGCTGGAAGCAATCAGAAAGAATTTGACGACATCCAAAAACAAGAATGGGCCGTAGAAGTAGCCGCAGAAATAGCCGTGAAATAGCAGTGAAAAGGCCGTGAAAAAAGATGACTGGAGGCTTCCCCGGCCATAAATGGAAGGCAGCGCTGGTGTGCATGTAACGCGCGGTCTCGGCGATTTGACTAGGTCTTTGGCGTTAGCACAAGCCCAAGCACGAACCCTCAAGAGACATGGCCCTGCAAATGGTTGAGGTATGTTGCCAAGCCCCGTTTTTTTCAATCTACCGCTAATTCATAGGAATCACGTTCAGCCGAAATCGCCAGTCTCCAAAAGCTCAGAGCCACGCTTGAAGCGGTTCGCCAAACAACAGAGAAACTCCATGCCGATCTAGAAAGTGCCGCCAAGAACCAGAAGGCCATTGCCGCAGAGCTGCAAAAGGCTCTTGCAATTTTCAAGCAGCTCTAGCTCTTCCAGGGCTTCAGGGGGTATCAGTAAACCACCAACCTGAACCAGTGGCGTCAAATGAAGTGGCGTCAAATGAAGTGGCGTCAAATGAAGTGACGTCCCTTGAATAAGCTTTTTTGAACAGGCTTTTTTGGCCAATGGCGTCACAATTCAACAAGGCTATTCCAAGGTCAAACGCGCCGGCCTCTCCACTCAACCCGTGACTTTACAATGGTGCTAGCCAATCGTTTTGGAGAAGGTAGAGTGCCTCATTGTTCCCCTGCATCCAGTACGCGCACCCTTTTCTCCCTTCCTCAAATGATCTGCCAAGCTCTTTGGTAACCACAGCCTTTTTGATCCCCGGATTTTGAAGTGCCTTTGACAGGAAGTCTCATTCTTTCAACTTTCTAGCTATTGCTGCCTAGGCCCTTTTGTTTTTGAAAAGGTTCGAACGCGGGACACCTCTGAAAGCTGGAGCATTGTGGTCATTGGACTGTGGGGCAGGAAATTAATTCGCGGCGAGTCTAAAACTGCGACTTCTGAAACTTGAGTTTCGAAACGGTGAACTTGTGATTGAACTGCCTGACTTAGCTGCCTGATTTGGCTACCTGATTCAGCTACCTGGTTGTGGACAGTCTTTTGGGCCCTAAATAAACCCGAAAATCCTGGACCTTTGAAACTATACTGTTCAATGTCCGCCTCTTATGATGATAGACGTGTGTGGCAAAAGATAGATGGTCAGCTCAAGGATGAACTCATTCTCAAAATCATCTCCAGTTTGGAATGCCTGATCTGCTCTGAGTTGATGCACGTTCCTTTCTTGGCATCGTGTGGACACTCGTTCTGCTACGGATGCCTCGATGTATGGTTTGAGACCAAAGTCAACTGCCCTACTTGCAGGAAGGATATGAAGGAACCGCCGCTCCTCAATCTCTCGTTGAAGGAACACAGCAAGGCCATATCGGATTTGATAATCGACACCCTGGAGGACCAGCAGCTTCGCACCGAGATGGCCCAGAGCCGAGCGCAGCTCATTGATGACTACGAGAAGGCCAGCCGAAGCAAGAGTTTATTTGGCAGGGCGTTTTTGTCTGCGCTCACTCTTGTGGATACTTCAGACGGTGTGCCTCGGTGCGGAAACTGCCATTGGGAAGCACACGGGTCGGTGTGCCTCAATTGTGGGGTGCATTTCCGGCACCCCCGGAGCGATCTGTACTACGACTCTGAGGACGGTGACGCGTACAACGAGGACGATGAGGAGGTGGAACTTCATGGCGTTGCCGGGCAAGATGCCTACGACACAGCAGACAGCTTCGTGGACGACAGGGAGGACTCCGATCTCAACGCTTGGAACGAGGAGGACTCCGATCTCAACGCTTGGGACGAGGAGGACTCCGATCCCAATGCGTGGGACGGCAACGGCTATGGCGATTTGAACCGGTATTCAGGTGAGGACGATGATTCCGATCCCCACGGGTGGGACGGCACTGGTTACGGTGACTTGGACCGATACTCAGAGGACGAGATTGGATCTGATGATCCAATCAATTATGTGCATGACGAAATGGAGGAATGGGAGAACCGCAGGGCACGCTACGAGATGAGAAAACGGCAACAGGGAACGTCAGCTGGACATGCCCAAGGCGGATTCGACGACGGCAACCGATATCCACCGGAAATCCAGCCTTGGCTGGGGTTCTCAGACGATGAGGAAGAAGAAGAGATCCAGTCTCATGAGAGACGAATGCAGAGGCTAGATTTACAGCCCACCGATCTTCAAAGCGAATTGGAGGAGCAGCACCAGGGCGACGTGGGGCGCTTTACCAGGTCTGAGAGGGGGAAGAGGCGCAGGCACGCTCAAGTGATCAGCCTGGAGTCTGAATAATCCGGTTTAGTCCAGGGGCACTTGAAGCGTAATTGAAGCGCTGATGAGGGATATTTATGGACTACTTGAAGCGGTGCTTGGAGGGTTAGTGACTTGTTAATTGTGTATCCATGGGTAGCGCGCTACCCCATGGTGGATCCAACACACCCATTATTTATTCCATGGTTGCTTCTCTGACAGATACTCTTGTGTATGGCTAAAAGACCCTTACCAAGGTGAGTACTGTAAATACTTCTTCCCAAATTAGAAGTTGCCTTTCCCTATAGGGAGATTATTACCCGCCAAAGAAAGCTATGTGATTCTAATACTCTTGAAGGAAAATTTCTGACCATCGGAAACCAATCGTTCCCTGTGTGAAGTGTGGTGGTTCATGATATTTTGAAAAATGCTAACAAAATGATTAAATGACCATTGCAAATTCGAAAAGTCACAAAAAACTATACTCATGTGACATGTAGTATTTCTTCCTTTATCTTTACCTCTACTGTGACATGTAATATTTCTTCCTTTATCTTTACCTCTACTGTGCCATACACTTTCCTTACCAATTCCGCTGATTTTACCCAGTCTAAGCTAATTCAATCACTATGGCTTTATGCCAATGTTACCAGAAATTGCCCCTGCATAAAAATCAGAGATGAATAACATATACTTCAACATTTAGCATTATGCCAAGTTCATTTGCTGCTAGTCGAAACCTCTTATCACCTGCAGGCAGGCCAAGAAGCATATCCAGGGTTTCGACAATATCTAGGCTGTAACTAGCTTTAACTCATTTGGTCTCCTTCGGACTCATTTGGTCTCCTTCGGACTCATTTGGTCTCCTTCGGACTCATTTGGTCTACTGTGGACCAATTTGGCCTTCTTCACAAAGATACTGGGTGGCGGCAGCAGCAGCATCCATATTGGCCGTGGTGCGAGGTGCGCTAGTGGCGTGAGCGGAGTGCGCGCAGCAAGCGTGTGCGGCCCAAACAAACGCGGCGTGTTTCATTGGATGAGAAAAAGCGCTCTCCAACCCAACTCCCACACCCTCCACCATGGACCCACAAAGAATCATCAAGTTGCAGAAGTTGTATCAAAACTCCGACAAGGCCTTGTGGATGAGAGGTCCCCGCTCCAAGCTCTTGGTGTACCCCTTCTACGCCTTGTTCACCTTCTCCACCACGGTCAGTTTGTATTACACCGGCAGAGCCATTGCTGGAATCAAGGACGAGTAGGGTCTAGTATATAGGTGAATGCATTAATAACGGGTACTATGTAGATTCCATGTATTCTCGACCGAACTGATGAGTCCAGGCTGGTGGGGAGAGGCGATGGACACGGCAAAACCCGACGTTGGCAGAGGTCAAGAAGTCAATGAAACAGAGGTCAATGATAGGTCAACGAGAGGTCAATCAGCGGTCAATCAGCGGTCAATCAGCGGTCAATGAGACAGAGTCAATGATACAGGTGCAGACAATGAGAAAGAGAAGCGCAGAGTATAGACAAGGAAACCTATATACAGAGAGGTACACAGAAGCACACAGTGGCAAACAGTGACATACAGTGGCAAACAGTGGCATACAGTGGCACACAGTGCATAGGCAAAAGCAAAAATTCGGAAAATGATTAGCGGGCCTAAGAGGTGGCCAAAAGCCTAGGAATGGCCATGGGTGGGGTCATGTGATGGGCCCAACGCGCCTGTATGCCGGTCTTGCATTCATGGGCCCACCAGTCCAGCGACTTGGTTCTGACACCCGCTAACACCTTCAACCGAGCGCCGTGACCCCGAACACCTCAACCTAGTGTCGTGATCCACTAACATCAACCTAGTGTCGTGACCAACCAATACCCCGACTTAGTGTTGGACATTCTTAGAGCACAGGCGCCCCCTTCACTATGGTGGTACTTGCAGAGCTCCCGCCGCTGGTACTTGCTAGCATCTTGCACTTTCTACCCCAGCACCTGCTCCTTAATCTTGCTCTTACCAACTTCATCTTCTACGAGCCATGCTTGAAGCAGTTGTACCGGCGAATCAATATCCAATCGGGTTCCGTTTTGCGCAATGACCGGCCCGCCTCCCCGCACCAGCGGCTTGATTTCTTGGAGCTGTGTGTGACCACCGTGTGTGGGTTCAGGGATGCGGCTCTCCGGAGCGACGCCCATGGCCGCTTGGTGGCTGCAAAGCTCCACACCCTCACGCGCTCGCTTCTGGTTAACCCGACACTTGCTGGCTACATTGAACAAGTACTGGTTTTGGGGCCTATGCATGAGTGCGTGCGGGTGGAGCTTGAGGCCTTTTTGAAGGTGCTTGTCCATTGGAACATCCCCTTGCATAGTGTCTACATTTCCGATCCAAACCTACGGTACGCCTTGCGCCACTTGTGGACCTGCTTTCCATTGAGTTCCGTGGTCGTTGACTCGGGCCTTCTGTTCACTTCCTTTTCCTTGCGCAAGTACACCCTACAAGAAATCGTGGTGGCAGAGTTTCCAAAGCATCTACCAGTGGACGGCGCGCTTGTGCCGGTGTTGGAGAATATCCGCTCTTTGAAGATAAGCTCCGCCTCTCAAGTGTACCTGCGCTTTTTGGCGTATCTCTCGACTCTTTTCCGGGCGAAACCGTTTTTCATGAAAAATCTCCGCACATTCACCATGGTGGTGTCGCACCGCCTTTGGCAGTTACCATTCTTGCCAACAGCAGGCTTGGAGAACCTACAGCTCTCTCTTGGGTGCGAAGATCCCACCTGCGGCATGCAGTGTTTGACCTCGGCGTTGGGCGATCTCCAGTTGCATAAGCTAAAACGCTTGTCGATCATTGAAATGGCCCACGCTGGGCCCCCGTCTCACAAGATCTCCGAGCAATGGGACCTTATTGTGTTTGACTTCATCAAATCTGTGGTGCAGTCCTGTCCCTCTCTCTTCTACTTGAGCATTCGTCATAACGTTCCCGCCGACGGCATCATCGACGATGGCTTTGAGGGCAATTACCTCCGCAAAGTGAAATTATACACCAACGTGCTCCCATCCATCCTTGGCCAAATCAAAAATCATATTGTCAATTTAGTGCTCCCCCAGCTTGTGTCTGTTTTGGCGTGCTACGAACAAGCCATGAACACTTTTCTTTGGAATGGGTGCAAGTGCGACCACTGCAGCGTGATTCTCGATAAACTCGACGAGTACTTGCTTTATCATCGCTACTTCAGTCCCGAGAAACACGTTTTCAAAGACATGCAGACAGTTCAGTTGGTGCGGACCATCGGTGAAGTCTTGAGCGAGAGACTCAGCCATGACCAAAACGTGGGCGACCTCTTTCTTCTAGAGACTCCCATAAAGAATGTGGGCTGGGACTTCCACTCCAACAAAATCTCGCTTCCCTTCCGGTGCTTGCCCATGAAAACATACGAAATGGCGGAGATGGAAGACGATACAGCAGAGGAGCCCTTCTTTGATGCAGAGGATACGGAGAATGACTGCCAATTCCTTCGCCGCGAGTCTTTTATGCCACATTACCCGATCGTGGTGTCTCATTACCTCGACGACTTGATTCGGCGCATGATCAACTTGAATCGTGGGGATGCTGAGGACGCGGACATAAACCGGGCCAGTTACCAGAACGACGGCTTCACCAATCTCCGCATCAACAAGATGGTCATCAATGGAATTGACTTCAATTTCGATCACGAACCTAACGGCACCATTTTTTTTACAAACTCTTACGATCAGGTAAGTGCGGACTGTACATAGGCCGCGTATGTCTTGCAATGCGCTCCTCAGGTGTTTCTCCATGCAATGTTTCTCTGCTTTAGAGGTATGTCAACATACCAGCGGTCGTGCCCTCAGGCCAAGTTGACTGGAGCGGGAACCTCGGTTTAAAGGCTTCTTTTTGCCCTTGTTAACGGGCCATGTGGCAAAAGTTGATTCTAACAATAGCTCCTCGAGATTCCCAAATCGACCATCCAGTTTCATCATGGCCAGCCCGTTCGCCTTGAAAACCAATATGCGGTGTTTTTGTTTGAGAATCTTGGGCAAAAGATGCAGTTTTACCGAGAGTTACGGAAGAGCATCTTAAATGAACCTGTGGAAAACGCGGACGACAGTGATGATGGTTTGGCGCCAGTTAGCGGGTGCGGAGAAGATACACAGGCGGGGAGTAGCCGCCTCGGAGAAGAAGATCTACAGAGAATTAGCGGCCCCGGAGAAGAGCATAAACAGAACCCCAGCGAGCGCAACGCAAAAGATACAGAGACGGACAGCTCAGGAGGTGTTCTCGAGTCATATGCAGAGTCCAGGGTGATTGTGATGGAATGCGGACTGAAGTGTGTGGAGAGCGGTACATCAACTGGACGCGACTGCTTCATATTCAAGAACTGTGCCACCTCCCAGGACCTTCTCAACAGCCTCCAAGATATTCTCGACAACAAGAGCAAATTCGTCGGGATCAACCTCAACACTCTTGTGATTGAGAATATATCCGCCTTCTACTGGCACCAGAGGGTGAGCGGCTCACGTGAGTTGTACAAGGAGCTCAACGCACTCATTGGCGAGATGATGAAGCGGTACGCATGTAATGCCATAGTCACCATGTGGGGAATAGGGTTTGAGCGTGGCTTCAAGTCCCATGTGGTGGAGAATTTTCCGCAAGA
The DNA here is from genome assembly GCA_002370295.1 of Metschnikowia bowlesiae. NCBI lineage: Eukaryota > Fungi > Ascomycota > Pichiomycetes > Serinales > Metschnikowiaceae > Metschnikowia > Metschnikowia bowlesiae. The sequence continues at coordinate 47,583 of NLAK01000034.1, read as the reverse complement.
GTTGTCGCAGGCCACATTCACGCCGTGGGAACTTTTCAAAAACGTGCTGGTTGCATTTTACAACAAGCGCAGGCTCCAGATATGAAGCTCGGGCCAGATACCTGGAAGTGTGAGGGTACTCGTTGCTCGGACGCACTCGGAGATGTTCGGCCTGTGCTTAATTTGATGGACTTGGCCAGCTCTGCGATTAATGGACTAGCTATTAAAGCTTAGATGACATGACTGATGCAATCAGCTCAGGGAACCTGCCATCGTGTCACATCGCAACCTAAACGGGGCTCCTCAATAGAGGGCTCTACAAAGAGGCGTTTTCTTCGTGTATAATCTATGCCTAGGACAATGGGCTTACATAACAGTCAAGTCACCGAACTTTTCCTTGTAGCCAGGCACCTCCCACTTGCCGTTCTGGACCATGTAGGTGACCTTTTCGTCCAAGTCGGGTCTGGCCTTGGCCACGTCGTCCACGGTCAACTGGTCAAATGGTCTGGCGTTCTCAATGTCCTTCAAAGTGGCGTTCAACTGCTCGATCTCCTGCAAGACCGACTTCTCGGTCAACTTGGCGTTTTCCACGGCCTTCTGCTCGAAGATGTCCACCGTGTTGACAGTTTTCGAGACGTCGTAGGTAACAGGCTGGAAGTCGGCCACGGCCTTCTGGATGTCTTCCACGACCTTTTGGTTGTTCAACACGCTCTTGTAGTGGGCAAAGTCGACGTCGGCCGACTGGCTGGTCAAGGCCTGGTGCTCCTTGCGGGCCTCATCATTCCTCTTCTTGAATGCGGTCAATGATGAGGCGGTGGATCCGGTCAAGCCCAAAGACTTGACCACCTGGGCCCAGTTTAGCTTGGCAGCGCTGGTCTTGGCAATGGCGGACATGGTTGATGGGTGGAGCGGAGCGAGGCAAGCGAAAAACACTTGGTGGTGCGGGCGTGTGCGAACCAAGCCGCCGCGAATGTCTCCAATTGGCCAATGTGCCCGGTACGTTTTCGCTCCGAGGGTTAGAGTCCATCAGTGGAATCAAGTGTCGCCGGTGGGTCTGTCTGTTTGTCTGCCTGTATGCCTGCCTGTGTGTAATTCTCTTACTCTTTGTGTCACTGTCCCCCTCCTCTTCTCTAGTCATTATTCTTCTCCCCGTCCGAGCCTTCCCCGTTGATGACCCCAGCCGCACCGCCAAACCGCACCGGTCCATATCCAGCTTCTAGGTGCACCGCTCCGTGCACTGCACCAGTACTCAAAACACCGCATCCTATGCTTATGGCCAGTACTGCCAGTTGGAAAATGGCCAAAAGCCACGTTCAAACTCGAGGGTCTAAACTGGTTGAAACGTTTCAACAGTTTTCCCAGCCGAAGGTTCCAATCTCTGGTGTTTTCATCCAAAATCCAAATTTTCAGCTTCTCTTAAAATTCAACCCAGGAAGGCCGCCGGTGCACTCTGATGATTGCAATTTGGAATACTGGTGCGACTAAAGGGAGAAACTCGCATGGCACTACAAACTCAACTATAAATGCTCTGCGTCTAAAATCACCCAGACTCCTCTTGGAAATTCGAAAGGAGACGAGGGGCAAGAAATCCACGAAGCGAGTTTTGACCTGGTCCATTTGACCGGGGTTGGAGGCACTTTGCTGTGGATAGGTGTGCGGAGAAGCAGCAGTGCGGCGTACCGGTATTGCACCCAGTGATGCGACCACGGACATGAGATTAGGGCCATAAGATACGGCCATGGATTTATGGACTCAAGGGTCGATCGAGATTAGGGTTGAAAAGAGGGAAAAGAGAAAGGGGAAAAGGGTAAAGAGAAGACAAAAGAGGAAAGAAAAGAGAAAAGAGGGAGAGAAGAGAAAAGAGGGAGAGAAGAGAAAAGAGGGAGAGAAGAGACAGTACAGTGGAGTGCGGCGAGGAGCGCGCCTCCATCGTCACTCATCGCGACTCTCCGTCCCTCCCCTCCATTCATTCCCCATGGACTCAGATCTCTACGATGAGTTTGGCAACTTCATAGGCGATGCAAATGACTCTGATTCAGATTCCATCGACTATGCAACCGCCAATGCCACCGCTATCGAGACGCAAGCAGACGACCTTGTGGATGCTGACACAGACCTTGTGGATGCTGACGCAGACAACCTTGCGGATGCTAACGCTGCCCTGCCTGTCTTGGCACTCACCAAGCAATCCGATCTCGTGCAGACAGTGGTGGTCGATCCTACGCATGAAGGAGTGGACGAACCAGTCATCAAGCCCGCCCAGGCGCTTCTCCTGGAAAATGCACCCCAGGAAATGCCCCAAACAACATACTCCAAAACTTACATGAAGCAAGTGGCCAAGCAGATGCCGCAGCGCATCCGGAGCGTGGCTTTTTGCGGCGCATTGCATTCGGGGAAAACCAGCTTGATAGATGAGCTCATTACGGAGACTCACCCGGATCTCCAGGCACTTCGCGGCCACGACCGCCCGCTGCGTCTCTTGGATACCCATCCACTTGAGGTCCAGCGTGGCATCTCCATCTTCTCTTCAACGGCGTCCCTACTCCTACAAGACTTGAAGTACCGCTCGTATTTGTGCCACCTATTGGATACTCCAGGGCACCCCGACTTCCACGAGGAGCGTGCGGCGCTGCTCCGAATAGCCCATGGCGTGGTGTTCGTGGTGGACGTCTTGGAAGGGCTCAGCTTGCAGGGCAAGAACATCCTCTCGGAAGCAGTCAAGGCCAACGTGCCTATTGTGGTGGTGCTCAATAAAATCGACCGCTTGGTACTAGAGCTTCGACTCCCGCCTCGCGACTTCCATGCCAAGGTGCGCTCGGTTCTTGCCGATATCAACGCCCATGTCTACCACAATGAGTACATCGCAACCTACTCCCACGAGACGCTCTTTAGTCCCCTCAAGGACAACGTGCTCTTTGCACTGCGAGTCTTTGGCTTCTGCTTCTCGCTACACTCATGGGCCATGTTGTACGGCGAAAAGTTTGCAATGGACCCAGCAAACTTGGCCCCTCTTTTGTGGGGCGACGTGAGCTTTGCCAATGGCCGCTTCTCGAAGCTGTCTCAAGGCTCGTCGTTTGAAGACTTTGTCGCACGGCCTCTATATAAGTTGGTCACCCACTCCCTTGTGTTTGACTCCGCCGAGGGTTCCCTTGCATCTCTTCTATGGGACGAGTTTCGTGTTCGTCTTCCAAACCATGCTCACAAGCTAAATCCTCAAGAGCTCCTCCGCACGGTGTTTGGCGCCCTTTCTCAAGGCCTGCGAGATTTGGTGCATCTGTTTGCTGTGGCGTTTTCATCCAACACATCCGATGAAGAACACAGCACTGTGAAGGAACAAGTCGAAACTGTGAATGTCGACGCTCTGGATCTGGGGCGCCTCGTGGCAAAAGTCACCCGCCTACTTCCCTCCCCGGGCCCTTCAAAAAACTTTTTGGGCCTAGTTCGTATTTACAACGGCAAAATAAAGGTGGGTGATAAGGTATGCGTGCTCGCAGATAACTCCGACGGCTCCGATCCCAAGGTACAGACAGTACAGGCCATATCGATTCCTGTTGGCAGGTATAATATACCCTGTGACGAGGCGTATAAGGACCAGATTGTACTAATTGACGGACTAGATTGCATATCCAAATTTGCCACGCTTGTTCCTCCTTCGGAGAAGCCTTTTCCTCCCATCCATCCTGCGAACTTCGGGAACAAGTCTGTGTTTAAGGTGGCCGTGGAGCCTGAAATGCCTTCTGATTTGCCTCGTTTGGTCAGAGGCCTCCAGCACTTGTCCGCGTTCTACGTGTCTGCAATCGTCAAGCTTGAAGAAAGCGGCGAGTATGTGGTTTTGGCTCCTGGCGAACTATACTTAGACTGCTTTCTCCATGATCTTCGTCACTTTGAACCTGACCACTTGTCTATTAAGGTGAGCGACCCCATGGCGCGTTTTGCCGAGTCTTGTCACGAGACATCCGTCACGAGAATTCCCATCCAAACTCCAAATGGCAAGTCCGAGGTGTCGGTAATAGCCGAGCCAATCACCGACAAGAAGCTTCTCTCTGCAATCGAACAGGGAAAACTAAAGTCTTCTCAACCAGTGAAAGTCATGGCGAAGGTCTTGAAGGAGGACTTCAGCTGGGACGTATTAGCTGCCCGTTCAGTGTGGACTTTTGGTCCCTCTGATATGCAGAGCCCCTGTATTCTCTTGGACGATTCTCTTGAGGAGGAGACTGACAAGAGTGCCTTGCGTCACGTGAAGGAGTCCATTGTGGCCGGGTTTCATATGGCAGTCAACGAAGGGCCGCTCTGCGGTGAACACATCCGGCGCACCAAGTTCAAGATCCTTGATGCCGTGCTTGATGGAGCTGTTTTGAAAAATTCAGGGCAAGTGATTCCCATGACGCGAAACGCCGTCCACTGCGGGCTTATGACCGCCGCCCCAAGACTCTTGGAGCCCATGTACAAAGCGTACATTACATGCACTTATAACCTGATTTCCGCCGTGCACACGATGTTGGAAAAAAGACGGGGCTGGGTTATATTTGAAAAGGAGGTCCCGGCCACCAAACTCTTCGAGATCGAGGGCATTGTGCCGGTGATCGACTCGCCCGGGCTCGACACCGATATGAGGTTGAACACACAGGGCCAGGCGTTCTGCACATTAGAGTTTGCTAAATGGAGCGTTGTTCCTGGAGATCCGCTTGATGCCGACTGCAATTTGCCGGCTATGCAGCCGGTTCCCCGGTCGTCATTGGCGCGAGATTTTGTAATGAAGACCAGGAAGCGGAAGGGTTTGAGCGGAGAGCCCACCTTGAAGAAGTACGTGGGCCAAGCCTTGTACTCGCAAATGCAGCAGAGCGGCATCATCAATTAGCCATCATTAGTCGGACGAATCAGGGGTCTACTAGAGCGGGATAGCTAGTCAAAACAGAGATCTCAGTCATTAATCGGAAGGCTCATGAAAACTTTCTTTTTTTCATCGGAACGTCAGAGTCGAGGGGGCTTGTGTCAGTAGTGGAGAATTCAGAGCGGAGGTCGGCAAGAGACTTTCCCAAATCTCTATAGCGAGTGATGAGCCTGAATTGGGAAATGAACCGCTTCTGCGTGGAGAGATGAATTGTGAGAGCAGTGGCCTCCGACTGCCGAAGCTGGTCGAACGTCTGTATAAGCTCCCATAATTTGATGTCTCGAGCGTGGATGTTATCCTCCGTGACAGAAAGGTTCATCTGGGGAATATCAAATCTTAACTCGTCTTCGGCATGGAAGCTGTATGCGTCTATTAGATCGCCATTTCGGAGCAACTGAAAGATGTCGCGAAGAGTGCAAGACGCCACCTCTTCCACGCTGAAGAGCGAGATCATTTCCTTGACGGACGAGTCACTGTAGTGGGGGATGAGAAGCAATTGGTCGCCAGTTATGCTGATTATAATAGGGGTTTTGAGCCACACATCACCTCTTATCTGTGGCCCCGCCGGTGTCTGGTCGGTATCCATATGCTCATGTGTCAGACCCCTGAGCAAGCTTTGGTCGCCGCTGTCCGAATCAAGATCGGAAATATCCGATTTGGTCTCAGAGTCGACATCGGGGCCCAAAGGTCGACCGTGCTCCTCGCCATATTCGTGATCGGACTTCTCATCATCGTCGGGGCCAATGTCAATTGGTTTCAGGTTTGTGGCGTAGTGCAAGGAGTTTTTGTTGAGATTGGATCCGAGGCCATTCAAATTTGTGCCGTTCAGACCGGGGCCATTCAAACTGGGGCCATTCAGTTCAGGGTCGCTCGTATGCGAATCAGACTCCCCCATCTCCGGAGTAGCCTCCCTCGCACTATTTTGCTCCTCCAAATTTTCAATCTCATCCTCACTGTCTAGTTCTATCACCAGTATATCTTCCAGTTCGGGTGTCTGAGATTGCACCCACTCCGCCTCTTGTGTGGGTGCTTTTTCATTCAGCAAGTGGGCGCCCGAACCGCGCTGAGTTCCATCACGGCCGTCTGCCGGGCTGCTAGTGGTCTCTTGGAGCTTTGGGTCCTCGGAACCCTCCAGGGTTTCAGCTTCCAGTCCAGCGTGCCCACTATACGATTCAGGACGTGCAGCATGTGTAGATGTGTGGCCAGCATCAAGTGGTTGATGGTCATTATGCTGTGAATCATCACTGTCGACTTCCTCTTCACTGTGGGGATTTAGTAGCAGATCGAGACCCCGTGGTTCGGGTTCATCTCGCTGCGGGGATTCCAGCTGTAGATCTTGCAGCCCTGTATCAGGAGTGTTTTCACTAAGCTGATCTTGGAGCGGCGTTGGAGCTGGCGGCTTCTTGTCTCTTGAGGGGAGCTCCGCGTTCTCGGCATCATCCTCACTGCTGAGCTCTTCAAAATACTGCAGACTGATACCATCGCTTGGTTCGTCGTCGCTAAGCTGACTCTGGGTGTTGGTGTCATAATAAATGTGACTATCCATGCTTGGGTGCTTGTTGTGGTGACATAGTATCATGGTGTACATGATCTTCGCATAGGGGCCGGTCTGCATATAGACGGCCCATCGAGACGTTGGGCGCTTGGGAAATTTGTTTCCATACATGCTTGCGTTAGAGGCTTCGCTATAAATAGTTTCTTGCTGACACCATTGTATTATGTATAGTGCCGGCGAGCCAGATTGCCCAATCAGTCTAAGTCAGTCTGAGGATGTCGCAATCAGTTTGAGGGCTGCGCTTGGTCCTGCCTTCAAGGAGCCCACACTTTGAAGTTTTGAGGCTCCACCACTGATAATGGCCGATTTGCGTCTACTGCACTATTGTCGTCCTCACTGGCCGCTGCCACTGCCTCTGCAGCCTTTGATTCGTCTTCAGCGATGAGAGATGCGCTGATTGGTTTCGTTAGTAACACATCAATGTCCTCAAGAATGGTGCTAATGCTGTTCGCTTGCGGACTGTCGTCCTCATTCTCATTGGAATCCTTGAGAAGCTTCACCGCTTCTCGCAACTTCTTGGTGATTGCAACGGTGGACTTGGTCAACTCCAATCGGTCGATAAAGACTGCGCTTTGCTGCTCCGCTAGATTGCGCCGCTCCCGCTGGTACACCTTCTCGAGCTCGGTCATTTTTTCCACCTTCACCTCGAACTTTTTGAGGTGCTGGTTGATAATTGTGTTGGAAAGTGCTAGCATTTCCCTCTCCTCGTAGTTGGCGAAAAGGTGGCTCCGCGCACCCACGCTTCCAAGAATGGCGGTTGATGCCTCCTGTATTGTTTGTGCCGGGTCGCTGACCTCAGTTCTGAGCTCTTCAGAGGGTGGCTGGTCCAACTTGTCGTCGTCATGATCGCCTTCCGTGCCATCCTTTTGGCCATTTGCTTTCCCCGCAGTTTCTTCGTGTTGCTTAAGACGTTGGAGCATCAAGTCATCCATTACCTTCGAAGCCTTTGAAGTCGCGGCCTTGATCACTTCGGGATCAACGAGATTCATCATGAAGATCAAATTACTTATCACAGGATTGTCCACGCCCATCACGGGAAAGTTCGACGCGTACTTGAGAATGCCAGCATCGCGGTCGTCGAGCCGGCTATACTCATCTTCGATGGGCAACCCAAGGAATTTGAGAATACATTCTTGAGGGGTTTTGTTGCTCCCCACAGCTTTGGCGATGGCGTACCAGTCGTTTCTGTGGGTCTTGATTGCCGACAATAGGCTGGAAAGTTGCTTTGCAGTCCAGTCTGAGGCGCTCTTTTTCTCCTGGGCACTTTGGTCTGGAGCCGCATCGATTTTTCGCCTCTTTGATTGTGAATCGTTCTCCTCCGTGACCCCCTTGCTCTCACCGGGAGAGCCCACCAATTGCTTCAACTTGTCAACATTGACTGCCAGCTCCAATGGTTTATAAGTATTGAACGGGAAGAGCCCCCTCGGGGTGTCGTACAGGACATGGAAGTCGCCACAATAGGGCAAGCCAACCTGGGACCCATTCGGAAGCTTCTCCAACGCATAAGCAGGTTTGAACAGTGGGTTGACTTGATAGTTAATAAGGCCCCATTTGTTCAAGAACCTGTGCACTCGCATTAAAGTGCCCACATCGCCCACCAAGGTCCTCCGACACGAGGTCAACGTCAAAAACTCGTTTGGGTTAAGCCTGTAAGCGTTGACCATGAAATTCCTATAGTTGGCGTATATCTTGGGCGATTTAGATGGGTGTGAAGACTTGAAGAATTCTGGCAACGACTCGCGCTCGATCAGGTGGATTTTCTTCATGTTGAACCAGCTGGCATAAGAGGGGATCACAATGGCATGCGACTGGCGTATTCGTGCATGGTCATCAGCATTTAGGTCAATAGGGGCCTGGTCGTCCATGGGCTCCTCCTTCACTGCAGGTTCCTCGAAATAGGGCTCTTGCTTTAAGCTGGCATCAGATTTGTCGCGTGTTTGGTCTTGCTCCTCGAAATCACCATCTTTACCGAACTGGTTGTCCTGTTCAAGCGGAGATATTCTGGCTGACTCGATGTTATCCGACTTCTCAAAAGCATTCTTGTCTTCTTCATTTGAAGAATTGAGATTATATATGTATGCATCCCCGATAGCATCACCGGGAGTGGAATTGGCATTGTTTCCTCTTGGCGATGGCTTAGAAAAAGACTCGCGGCTGGCCAGCTCCGAAAAGAGTCCGTCGTGATCAGACTTCTCTGAGATTTGAGCGAAATTTGTGGGGTCATCGTGGTCCCCAGGATGGGAGAAGCCGAGATCTGGATCGAATAGCCCCGGGTCAATCTCACTGTTAGAGTCTGGGGCGTCCGGGATTCCAAGCGCCAGGTCCAGCGCAGAGGGTCGTTTAGAGTGAGGCACATGGCCATTGTCGACGTCGGTGCCCCGGGAATTTGCCTGGCTTTGAATGTCATGGCCGTGCAAGTCCATGTCTATGTTGTGCATGTGAATACTGTCGCCAGGAACATCTCCGGGATGGTCAAGCATCATATCAAGCGCATTATCTTGGTCGCTTTGGTGGTGGGGCGATAGCAATTCGGAGTCAGACATGAGTGCAGGGATGAAAGGGGAAGCAGGGGTGATATTTCACACGAAAAAAAAAAAAAAAAACGCTTGCGCTCAAAGACCCCTGAAGTTGTGATGCTGATGGCGGAAATGGCGCGTGCAATGGGTGGCCGTGGGCAATTATAGTGGACCAGAAACTCTTGGGCTGCACTGGAAGTTGCGGCAGAGAAATATGCAATGGAACGAGAGTGGATTGGTCAACTATGAATTTGTGCGTATACCGGGAGACGGGTCACCGTATTGTTGCTGTAGGGGTGATTTATAGGATGTATGAGGTAACAGAGGTTGTGTTGATGGCATCCGCAGCTGGAAGTTTTGAATGTGCGGGTCGTGCCATGTACAAGTATGGCGAGTGCAACGGCGCCGGCGAGCCGCCGAAAACAGGCCTGCGCCAGACCGAAGCTTGGCCTCGCCGATCTGGTGGTGTTGCAGAATTCCAGAAACAAAGGCATGTTCCACTGGTCCAGGAAGTCCACTCTTCTAGCCCATCTACGCAGGAATCTCGCTTACAGGAAAACAAAGGCGAAACATGTACCAACTGATGCACATTCCTCCATCTTCAATATGGCACAATTGAGTCGTCAAGTTTGAGCCCGCCGTAGCGACACAAAATGAATACCATGTTTTGACCAGATGGCCTCAAATTTGGCTGGCCGCTCTCGCTGGGAGGTGATAGCACGGATATTTGCCAGCTGATATGTACAGAACAGTTTCACATGACTCGCCCAGACGAGGGCCCGTGGAAGTAAGTCAATTGTGGTGCAATGAGAACATAGGCACATGGAGAATCGAGAACCAGAGCCAACTTCGAGGAGAGGCAGCCGGGGCGGGCCGTTATTGCGGGCCAGGAAAGAAACTAAAGCAGCCAAGGGGAGTGTCGCGTCGATTGTGAGTAGCAGCCGCCAGTCGCACGATGCTCACGTGCGCGCACACAGGGCTGAGACCTAACGCAGGTGCAGTACCCACACTCTCTGGCTGCGCGGAAGTAAAAAATTTCCTTCCTCCCCCAGCCAAATTCTTCCTACAAACTACATAGTCCCAATGGTTCGTTACGCTGCTACCCCAGTTAACCCAGCTAAGTCTGCCTCCGCCCGTGGTGCTTACTTGAGAGTCTCTTTCAAGAACACCAGAGAGACTGCCCAGGCCGTCAACGGATGGAACTTGAAGAAGGCTCAGGATTATTTGGTGGACGTGTTGGACCACAAGAGAGCCATTCCTTTCAGAAGATTCAACCACTCCATCGGTAGAACCGCCCAAGCTAAGGAGTGGGGAGTGCAGAAAGCCAGATGGCCTGCCAAGTCCGTCAACTACGTCCAAGACTTGTTGAAGAACGCCGAGTCCAACGCCGAGGCCAAGGGTTTGGATGTGTCCAAGTTGAAGATCACCCACATCCAGGTCAACCAGGCCCCAAAGCAAAGAAGAAGAACTTACAGAGCCCACGGTAGAGTGAATGCTTACCAATCTTCTCCATCCCACATTGAACTTATTGTGACGGAGGAGGAGGAGAGAGTTCCTGCTGCTAAGAAGGAGGCAAAGGCTTTGGCCAACTAAGAGGATGACGACGTGGCCTATGCGGAGCGCATCGGCGCTTAATTCATATATATAATACACTATGTGAAGGGACTAGACGAAACGAGCTAGTGATCATGTAGACTTGGTCGATCTGCGACACCACCCGCCAGGAATAGCTTGAAGGACCGCGATGAAACCTAATCAGTATATTTTGGATATTCTTTCAGTCTATTTACAATTGGCACATAAAGCTCGACACCACCACTTCCACGTAACTCCCTAAAAGCTCTGAGCTTGCCAGAACAAATCTTGGAGCTTCAGTAGAGGAAGTGATGACCTACATGTTCAAGGGACCCTTGGCATGCGGTCGACCAAGGCTATGGCGCTCATATGGCGCCAGAAAGATCCAATCGTATGAGTCAATTCAAATCCAAGTAGAGATGCTGGCTAATAAGGTGTAGGCGCAGCAAAAAAAGCCCTTCCGTTGATGGTTGCCCTAATCCTTGACCGGTTTATTGGTCAGTTCGGGCCTGAATTATCCTTCTCCAGAGTGCATATAATCGCCTAGGATCTAGGAGGCGGGGCGCTAGTTGATGTTGCGGTTTAGAAGCACGTTGTACATGGCCACGGCTTCGGTTCTGGACTGCTCAAAGCGATCAGCCCAATGGCGGTAGTACGTATCCACACGGACAAAAATCTGATACGTATGGCACAAGCCGACGCCAACGGCGTGTGCCAACCGCTCTGCTAGCGACATTGTTGCAAATCAGTCACAAGCCTCGGAGCACGGCCGAGAGAAATGCCCACAATGGGGTCAAGAGTAGCGCCAACAGTGAGAAGGTATCAAGGAGCACGTCAAGAACACGTCAAGCACACGTCAAGAACAAGTCAAGAACACGCCAAGAACACGTCAAGAACACGTCAAGAACACGTCAAGAACACGTCAAGAACACGTCAAGAACACGTCAAGAACACGTCAACACGTCACGAATATGTCAAAGAACAAGCAATGGCTTGGCGCGTAATCTGTGCAGCTGTATGTTGGACTGCACGCCACAGAGAAAAGAAGTGGTACGTTCTGGCTCGGGGATCTGGAGGCGCTGGTGCGATCGGAGTGAGCGGCTGTGAGTGGGCCAGAAAAATGGTGCTTGACCCCAAAAGACCGCACGTGAGCTCTGCAACGGAATGAGGAAGGGGGTCAGCCCTCCTGCCAAGCCTAGATAGGGAAAGCCTATCTCCGATTTGTCGACCTGTATCGCGGCTGCAAAAGCAACATCGCCAGGGCCAGCCGTGGCACATGCCTGTGGTTGCGAGCACGGCCCATTAGCCGAGCGGGTGCGCTTAATGTCTCTGCACCTGGCTCTCGGCTTGCAAGGATGGGTGAGCTGACCGTTCGATTATGAGTGACCAGATGCATTGGTCAGATTGAAGACATTTCTCGCTCTTTACCGCCGTGGCTTGTTTAGGTCACGCTTTCCGGCTGCAACATTCTCTTTCCACAATTCCAGCCCCAACTCCGGAGTCTATCCCTATAATGACAGCCACAATTCCCGCTTTCAATGTCTAGCCAGCGCATAGGTCAATGCAGGTTTACAACTAGATGTCGACATCTCACAGGGCGGAATCTCAAGTCTTGAAAACGGGCCAAAAGGGTCCCAGGCACAGCTTTGCCCATCCCGTTGGGCCACGTTGCTACCCCATGTGGCTGTGAAATGACCCGCCAGCATTTTGTGCTTGACACTTATCCAGGGGCAAGTTAAGATTCAGCCACTCTTCGAAGGATTAGGATGGAGTTTTGGGGGTTTCACCATGCCACATCCAATCAACCCTAAGGAAGAGCGCACCATCTTGTGATGTAGCGCATTTCTTCATAGCACAGTCTATTCCAAACGGCGATGTCTAGCCGATGGCTTGTTGAACCTCGAGTGCTCTCACAGAAAATGGTTCGGCCGGACGGATTCTGGACTGGCCGATTCTAGAGTCATTGCTGTATTGTCCTATTGAGAATTCATGACCCGGAGCAAATCAAAGCGATCAAGCTTGTTTCCATGGCAGCGGCCTACCTCTGGCAACTTGCGGTCTGGGCCGACGGTTACTGAAAGCGCGCGTAAGTGCAGGTACAGCCCTGGCCAATGGAGGCACGCGCTTTTCGCAAATAATCGACCAGAAAATTCACCTCACTACTTCATCAATACACCATGGGAGGATCCGGGCCTAAAACTTACTTGGGATGGTGGGGCGCCATGGGCGGCCCCACGCAGAAAAACATCGCCATGTACTCCGTGTCTCCATACGCCACCAAGCCTTTGAAAGGAAACTTGTACAATGCGTTCTTCAACACCTTCAGGAGAACCAAGAACCAGATCCTCTACATTGTTCTCCCCGGCATAATTGTGTGGAACGTGTGGGCCAAGGCTAGAGACTACAACGAGTACTTGTACACCAAGGCAGGCAGAGAGGACTTGGAGAAGGCAAATGCCTAGGCACATCACATAGTAATACAAGCATAAGTTAAACGCAGTGGCCATGTAGTTTAGACGAGGTTCCAGGAGAGTGAATCTAGGGTTGATACCGGCTTGACAAGTACTGGTGCCACCTTTGATCATGACTGATGTATTATATAATGGTATGTAGAGGTACTGGTGCAGACCAGACCTCTATGCACACAGTTTACTTTGATCTCTTGTAGACCTTGGCCAAAAAGGAAGACAACACCTCCTTCTTCAAGCCACGGGACTCATCGACCTGGTCGATTTTCTTCCTCAATTGCGCCACAGTGTCTTCCTCGTACTGCTCGTAGATCTTGGGGATGTCCAACTCGGCAAACAAGTCCTTGACTCTCTGTTCGGAAACATCGTCCTTCTTGCCGTAGTTGTCGTCCAAAAGCTTTCGCTGACGGGCGTCAGCCTTCAACAACGCCTGGTTCACCACCCACGAACACTTGTTGTCCTTGATGTCGGTGCCGATCTTGCCGATCTGCTCCGGGGTGCCGAAGCAGTCCAAGTAGTCGTCCTGGATCTGGAAGTACTCGCCCAAAGGAATCAAGATCTCCTGCACCTGCTTCAAGTCCTCGGGGCTATTGATGCCGCACATGTACATGGCCAAGGCCACAGGCAAGTAGAACGAGTAGTATGCGGTCTTGAAGATCACAATGAACGAGTGTTTCTGCAACGAGAACTTGGACAAGTCCACCACTTCCTCGTCGGCCGTGACCAAGTCCAACAACTGGCCGAGTTCCGTCTGGAACGTCACCTCGTGGAACAAGTCCAACAAGTCCACATAGTACGAGTCTTGGCGGAAATGCTTCTTCAACAAAATGTAGATGGCACCCTCTAACATGAACGAGTCGTTGATGGCGATGTTGCCCACGCCCTCGTTCAAGTACCAGCACGGCTGCCCCCTTCTGGTTTTGGATTGGTCCATCATGTCATCGGCCACCAAGAAGTACGCCTGCAACAACTCGATGGCCCACCCCAAAAGCGCCACCTTTTTGTACTCGTTCTCTTGCAACGTCTCCACTGGCTTGTTTTTGAGAATACAGTATGTGTCAATCACCGAGAGGCCACGGTTCAACTTACCGCCGGGGGTGTTGTAGTTTAAGTTCTTGGTAAACCAGTCCACCGCCTCTTGCGGCATTTTGTAGTCCCTGCAAATTTGCTGCAACTCGGCCACGAGGCCCTCGAACTCGCCGACGAATTTTTGCCTTGCAGCTGCCTTGTCCATGATGGAGTGATACGATGAGCGGTACAGTGACGGCCGGACCGATGGTATACGAGCGCGCCGCAACATCCCTACACCTTCTTCGTACATGGGCGCGACTTGGTGCAGGGTCGTCCCTAGGCTGAAGCTTTGAAGTGTTTTCCCCCTAATATCCATCCCTCTGTATTATGGCCAAAAGTTCCAATTTATAATCCCTGTTTGTGGGAGGTAGATACCGTTTCCAGTTCAAGGCCAGTACCCCCACATCCACTAGGGCTATGTCCAGGGTAGTCTGGCGGTATTGTACTAGACAACAATAGATCAACAATAGACCTAGCCAACTCCATTTACCGACGATTTGCCACCAATTTACTGGAAGTTTACCAGAAACAGTACTGCCAGCGCAAAACCATTGTTTTATTGATCTATTATATCTCGAGTGACCCAACTACACATTCACTGTTCTAGTATACCGGACATGAACAGCCGTGCCCTAACGATTTATCTATACGGTTTACTTGACATTTCTGTATCTTTAGTGAATTCCACTGTTTTGGGGAAGTTTAGTTGATGATGGCTGGTGAAATAAGGGATCATTTGGGTTAGATGAAACGCGCAAGAGTGTGTCTCGGCGGTAGGGGCCTATAAGGTCCATATGGAGCTAGCCGCTCCGGGAGGGTCCCGGAAAGACTGTCACCAGGCATATTCAAGCGACGCCTCAAAGATACCGAAAGGGGGGAGACCTCGTCTTGGTGGTGCCCGGGCGATTGCGCCTTTGAGTCCCATTGCACCCAAATTTTGCACCCATGGGTAGCGCAGCCCCTATAACGATTAAAACACCCAACATCTTGGTTACGAAGTTGTGGCCCTCTCAATATTGGACCGAAGATACCTGGGCACGTGCTGTCATAGTCACTACAAATGCACGCCAATGGAGGATTCAAAGGGTCATCGCACCATGGGAAAGAAATTCAAAGAGGGCCATACACCCAAATGTCCCATCAAAAACGGCGTGCAGATCCCGAATCGTCTAGCATCACCACTGAGCCTCAACCGAATGTCTACACATACCTCACGCCCGGGCTCGACATGATCCCAATCTTCTGTCCGCACCAGCCGGATAATTCCGGAAACTTCCCGCGTGTGTACTGCAATCATCCACCATCTCAACACCATAGGTCAGGAAGTAAACTCGCCACGTCACGTGGCATGAGGGGAACGAACTTCACGAAAGTCTCGAAATTTCACGGAAGTTCCCGTGCAGAAACCAAAAGACTTTTAGGGAATCCGGGGTGCTAGCTGGTATGATTCGGGTATGGCATGGATTGCTCTACGAGATTATAATCCCATTGAGTATTTTGGCGAAGTCTCGGGGATTACAGCACACACTTTCGCAGCAGCCACGGCAAAGTGTGAAGCTTGATGGGTGGAGACGCGGCTTGGCAGAATCTATCCACACTCCAGTCCACGGGATTGAAGGTCAAGGGCATTTAAGGCATTCCAGGGCATTTAAGACATTCCAGGGCATTTAAGACATTCCAGGGCATTTAAGACATTCCAGGGCATTTAAGACATTCCAGGGCATTTAAGACATTCCAGGACATTCATTAACAGGCCATATCAATGCGGCGTAGTATAGGGTAAAGTGTAGAGTGAGTTGTAGACCGTAGTTGTAGTGACTGTCTGTCCCGAATTTAAGCTGTCCTTTTTTCGAGATGGCTCTGCGAAAATCTTAGACCATCCAAGGCAGCCACGCCAGCGCAGGTGTCGTGTGAGTCAGGTGCCCGGCCGAATGGGGATAGACGTCCACTTGGCTCCAGAAGCGTGGCAGGTTTCTTCAATCAGCCATGGAGAGATCCATCGCTCACAGATGGTGCTAGTTGGGGCCCCCTATTTCGGCCCTAGGGAAGCATGGCTGGGACCCTAAATCGGCAGGCTCATATGGTTTGCTTTGACTGGACAAGATTCGCTGCTTCCTGAATCGAAGTTTCGACATCAATTCGAGACATGCCGCGCCAACAACTATAGCCGCGCCAACAACTATAGCCGCGTCTGCTAAGGCCCGAAGCCAGACAGCAGCCAGCCGTGGTGCACGGGTCTTGGCTTCTACCTGCAAGGAACAAACCTTGGCCCCCACGGCCGTGCAAAAGAACTGTCTCTTCGCGTAGAGAGAGACAAACGGAAAACGTTCGTCTTGGCGAGGGGTCAGGCCAGCTCGCCTCCAACCACACGCGCACCCAAATTTTGCACCCATGGACTGCGCACCACCCATGGCCGCCACGACAGTATACTCGGCGCCGCGTTGCGTGCATGTAAGGTATGGTTAAGTCCACGTTGGGAAGTCTAGGTTTTCAAAATGCCTACATATTCGTACGGTGGCTTTCTCGACGGTGGCCGTCCACTTTCACGTGGCTTGAAACCGTCCAATGCGTCAGACCGTCTAATTAAAGAAAGTCCTTGTGTGCTTGTCTCCGTCTTTCTATTCCATCTTTTTATAGTAGGATCTTCGTCGTATCGATTTCTGTCGGGTTCTAAGAGAAGACTTGACTTTGTAGAATCTACAGAGGGCTAGGCGCATGGCTCAGCCTTTCCGTTGTTCTTACCGCCTCCCCGAAAAACCAGTAGCGACGGTTCATTCTCCAGAGGATGGGAGGGGGGTAAATAAAGGCTTGACCTCGTGAGGCCACTTGCCTCAAGCGGAGATTCTGTGGAAGGTTCAGGGCCCTTGCCCTGCATAAGCGCATAGTCACTGGCATGTCCAATACCTGACCCACAGAAGACTCTTTTCGTGTGAGCTCAAACAATCAACCAATCGCCGTTACTCATCCTAGTACCCATCCAAATTTATTGAGAGATTCGGGGTCAACACCCTTGGATGGCAGCGACAATCTTGTTCCCTGACGATTTACTGTTTACTGTGATGGACTGCATGCGCATCATTTATCCACATTATTGAACACATCCCGTGCTACACACACGTAACACAAGCCGGATTAGAGGCTGCTTCTAAAACGGCGACTAGAGAGCAACATGAACAGCTATTCGAAAAGACTTTGAAGCTTTTCACGTCCCCTGCCCCGTAGACTCCTAACCGAGAGTGGGACTGTACCGGGTGGCAGCACCGTTAAAAAAAGGGTACTAGCACTTCTGCTTCTGAATTGGCTAATTTTATGAAAGACTTTTTAACTTTTTTGGCTTTCGTTGTGGGATGTGCTGGCGGTGACTGCTGTGTCATCTGGACATTTCGCACTTTTGTTCAAAAGACCCACTGGAGAACCAAAAGGGAAACCATAAATCTGGATTAATCTCACTTCGATTGAGGTCATGAGGATCGAGTGCCCACCTTTTCCTTTTGCCGCCATCGATAATTCACCCCAAGTTAGTGTACGGCCCCGGCGTCATCTATATGCAGGACACAATACTGTATGTTGCTTGGGCGCTTCTTATACGCCTCTTGCAGCCGAGTCTCTAGCAGTTTACTTCCCGTTGAATCTCTTGCATAGGTCTTTATGGTCTTCTTCTACCTGACCTTGTTCTACCTGATCTTGCTCTACCTAACTTGTTCTACCTGACTTGTTCTACCTGACTTGTTCTACCTGACTTGTTCTAACTGATCTTGCTCGTCCTAATCTACCTGCGCGCGCGCTTGCTCTTGCCCGGTCTATATGACTTGCCTTTTCCACGCTGGTTAAACACGTCCGCAGAGGATTCAGCATCGTTTTTCCGCGCACCTCTCTTCTTCCCTCCAAAGCCGTACTTGGAATCCTTGGCCAACCGCTTGCCATTGGGCTTCTGCCGCTTTTGCGGCCGCTCTTCCGCCGTGGCCTCCTCCAAGGCGATCTGGAACTCGGCGTCGTTGTCCATGTCGTTGGCACCTCTCTTTTTCTTCAACGACTTGATTTTCTCCAACATCTCTTTCTTCTGCTTGGATCTCTGCTGTAACGTTTCGTGCTGAACCTTTTTGCCGAACTTCTTCAATTGCCGCTGCTTCTTGGCGTCCTCGCTGGCCTTCTTGTCCGCAGCTTCCTTCATCAACTTGTTCTTCAACTTGTCCATGTGCTCGTCCGACTTGACCATCTCTGCAAAGTAATCTAGCGGACGCGAGAATGGTACTTTCAACTTCAAGAGCGACTTGCGGCCCTGCTTGACGGCATCCAACCCTTGTTTGTAGAAGATCAACTCTCTTTCGGTGTCGTCGTAGATGTCCTTGATCCCCTCCTCCGCTTTGGTTGCACTCAAGACTGATTGATGCTCCACGAACGAATGCTTTGCCCATGGCAATTGTATTCTGGCGAGCGAATCCTTCAATGCTGCGATGTTATTGATGGTGAGTTTGCTGTGGGGGACCACGTCGGCATCCGAGTCAAATTCCGCCTCGGAAAGGGGAACGTCTTCCTCCTCTTCTTCGCCCTCTTCATGGTCATTGCCTGACCCACTTTCATCATCACTCTCTTCTTCACTCCCACTCTCGCTCTCTCCTTGTATGTCTGACTCGCTCTCACTAGCTGCTAGTTTCTCCAAGTCCAACTCCTCTTCACTGGACTCGTCAGAGTCGCTGCTCTCGCTTTCTTCAGCATTCTCTAACTGTGCCACTAGCTTCTTCATCTGACGCTTTTCTTTCTTGGATAAAGGCTTGTCTTTTGGAGGGAGGGCCTTCTTTGTTTTGAGGCTTTCATCTTCCGATGAGTCAGCAATGCTTGTTTCAGGGTCTTGGAGAATAGGCTTCACGGGCTTTTCCTTCACTGCACCCTTCTTAGCAGACTCCAAGGTCTGGTGATTCTTGAGGGCGACGTTCAATTTGCCTTTGCCCATTGTTGATGGAGAGATGACTAGAAAAATTCCAAAAAGTGCGATGAGTAGCGGAGCGTGCGCAACACATAAATCCATCGGCGAGACACATAAATCCATCGGCGAGTGAGCATTAATATCGATAGTCCACTTCATTCAAGAATTTCTTGCCTGCACCGTGCCTCCACCACCGTGCCAAGCAGCTGGGCATGTTGATATCAACTCCTTCATGCTGACCTTGCTCGTCAAACTGCCTGCATATACACCGCTTCATGCTCCTCACCTCCAGGGACCCAGGGCACGACATGTATGGCGGGTGATAGTAGCCGATATCCTCGAAATGGTGAATGGCGTCCCGGTCTAGAAGGAGCGCCAACCCGATGCTGTGCACGGGTGCATCCCCCCACCGTTCATAGTAGAAGCCGCCGGCAGCATCTAAGTGGTCAAAGTAATCGCTGTAGGCCTTGCCCCGGAAAAAATTCAAGTTTCCAATCTCGAAATTACTCCAGAAATGACAGAGGTTGTATTCCGTGCCGGATACCACCTGTATATGATGGAAGACATCAGTGTCGTTGGTGGTGAGGAAATCGTGCGCATTGTTGGGGTGCAAGTGCTCCGGGTGCTTGGCCATGAACTCCTGGACCGTCTTCCAAAGTGTGGGGATAGTATTCTCGTATTCGGGGAAGGTGATGGTGAACCCATAGGTTTTGTTGGTGGTGCGAAGTAGCAGGAACGGGTCGTACATGAAGTCACACATATACTCCACATCGGGCTCCACCCGAAAGTACCACTCATAATCCAAAAGCCGCTTCTGCCGGTAAAAATAGCCCAGGTTGAAGTGACACATGTTTCGATACAGCTTCAGAAAGCCGTAGATCACATCCTGCGACTGATGGATATTTCGCTCCAACCTGCCCATGTCGATATGCAGCGGCGGGTTCCAGTCGTCCTCCGGAATGAGTTCATAGAAAGTCTGCCCGCTGGCCATGGCAGTGGTTTGCTCCATGAAATCCTCATCAAAGGGCACGTCGTTCATAAACACCCAGGGGTACCGATAGTCCTTATTGAACCTGTCTTCTAGCGACCTCATGGACAGGAGCGCCCCGGCCAATTCGGTGTTGCGCACCAACATCACGAGGGTAGCATTCTCCCGACCGATTTGCAGCCTATTCCTCCCCGTGTACATTTCCTCATAGTAGGAGTTGGAGCTGAGTTTTTGCTGGCCTCTGGATGCTGGGTTATAACCATACTGGGCCACAATTGGGTCCAGCACGCCAGCCAGATCCAGGCCCACTTTAGCTGCCGCTGACTCTGATGCATTGTCCCAACTGATGAATGGCGCCTTCCACCAACCACCACCCGGCGTCCATGAGGGCGGCAGAATGTCTTTGAGCGCCTCACTCTTGAAGGTGTACGGAGGCGACCTATTGCCGTAAAAACACGCTAGCACCACTAGCGTTAATGAAAGGACGGTTCGCAGAAACATGTGGGGGTACCGCCGGTCACGTCGAGGCACGCTCCTCCATCGATAGAACGCGCGGCACGTGACTGGGTGGTGGGCATGTTTCCGATTCCTGCTTATTGTGGCCGAGATTTCGCCGGAAATGAGAGAAGCTCACGTTTCAAAAGCTTCAAGGGCTTAGTTCGTCCCAAAGAGATGAAACGGATGCCGTATGAGGGCAGGAGCTCGGGGGTACACCCATGCACGTGCAGGGCACGTGCTCGACTGGGAGGTGAGCCTCGGGCGGGACTCGGGCGGGCAGTTCCCTTCGCCATCACAGCAGACATGACTTGTGCATGAACGAAAGGTGACGCCCACAATACACACCGGGCACCGGAGGCAGGTCCGCTGTTTCCGGGGAAGGGCGCATGTACGGGTTCCTGTATATACGCAGCCAATAGGAACCACCTAATACCAATTACCGTGCGCACCATAAGCAGCACCAAAAAAACCCTTTTCTCGTCACTAGCTCCTAAGCCAGCAAGAAACACTCGGGTGCTTCCAGTCTCCAATCTCCCTGAAACATTTCCGAAACACACACCTGCTGGCCATGCTTCGCAAATTCACATCTCCGGCCAGGACCCTCCGGCGCTTGGCCACGGCCGCAGACCCCGCTGCTAACCCCAACCGAATCCACGGCGGCTTAAAAGACCACGACAGAATCTTCCAGAACGTCTATGG
Source organism: Metschnikowia bowlesiae (assembly GCA_002370295.1). NCBI lineage: Eukaryota > Fungi > Ascomycota > Pichiomycetes > Serinales > Metschnikowiaceae > Metschnikowia > Metschnikowia bowlesiae. The sequence goes on along the minus strand of NLAK01000034.1, from coordinate 26,419 downwards.
AACTTATGGGCACGACTTGAAGTCTGCAAAGAAAATGGGTGACTGGCACAAAACCAAGGAAATCATCGAAAAGGGCGATAAATGGATCATTGATGAGATGAAAAAATCCGGCTTGAGAGGCCGTGGAGGTGCAGGTTTCCCATCGGGGCTCAAGTGGTCATTTATGAACCCTCCAGGATGGGAGAAGAACGTCGGTCCCAGATACTTGGTGGTCAATGCCGATGAGGGGGAGCCCGGCACGTGCAAAGACAGAGAAATCATCCGTAAGGACCCCCACAAGTTGGTGGAGGGCTGTTTATTGGCCGGAAGGGGTATGAACGCCACTGCTGCCTACATCTACATCCGAGGTGAATTCTACAATGAGACTGTGATCTTGCAACAGGCCATTAATGAAGCCTACAAAGAAGGCCTTTTGGGAAAGAATGCATGTGGGTCTGGGTACGACTTCGACATCTACATTCACCGTGGAATGGGCGCTTACATCTGTGGTGAAGAAACCGCATTGATTGAGTCTATTGAAGGCAAGGCTGGAAAGCCCAGATTGAAGCCCCCTTTCCCTGCAGGGGTGGGACTCTTTGGGCGCCCCACGACGGTGGCCAACGTCGAAACTGTGTCTGTTGCTCCAACAATCTTGAGAAGAGGCGGTGACTGGTTTGCCGGATTTGGCAGAGAGAGAAACGCAGGCACAAAATTGTTTTGTATCTCGGGCCACGTCAACGAGCCATGTACAGTTGAAGAAGAGATGTCAATCCCATTGAAGGAGTTGTTGGAGAAACACTGTGGTGGAGTCAAAGGCGGTTGGGACAATTTGCTCGGGGTGATTCCTGGCGGATGTTCCGTTCCAGTGATGCCAAAGAATGTGTGTGACAATGTGTTGATGGACTACGATGCATTAAAGGACGAAGGTTCCGGGTTGGGAACTGCTGCAGTGATTGTTATGAACAAGCAAACGGATATCATCAGGGCCATCCAGAGATTCTCTGCATTTTACAAGCACGAGTCTTGCGGACAGTGCACGCCTTGCAGAGAGGGCACCACGTGGTTGCAAAAAATGATGGAGAGATTCGTCAGTGGCCAGGCTACAGAGAAGGAAATCGACATGATCTTCGAGTTGACCAAGGAAATCGAGGGCCACACGATTTGCGCCTTGGGTGACGCTGCCGCATGGCCCGTGCAGGGCTTGATTAAGTCGTTCAAGCCAGTGATGCTCGAAAGAATCGAACAGTTTAGGAGGGAGCACGAGCCCATCTTGCCAGGAGGCTGGGTGAAGGAGGGCAGTGTGAAGGACGGAATAGTAGTGGAGAACCCTATGCCCGCCGGCCATCACTGAGGAGAGAAATAGAACTTGCATAATACCAACAGCTAACGAAGTGGCAGTAGCCGGAAGAGTGCTGAGAAGTGCCCGTGCACATGATCTCGCGCACGTGGCGCGCACGTGACCCGTACATGCGCTCATCTCGATGAGGGGCGTTCCTCAGCGGGCTCCATGGACGGCTGCCCCACTCCAGACGAAGTCAAGCGCAGGAAACTCAACGGCTGGGTCTTGGAGAGTATAGACGATTCCGTGCATCATGTGAACCAGCTACGAGCGGCGATACCGTCGGGCCACGAGCTCAGCGCATACAATGAAGAAGGACACGATCGTGCAAACAAGAGTCATGAGAGAAGCCCCGCCAAGATAAGCATATGCGACGAAAACAGCGGCGCTAAAGGTGGAGCCGTAAGGGGCCATTATGAAACACTTACAGGGTCTTTAAGCCCAGAGGACCAAGTACAGCAACACGCAGTGCAGCGGTCTGCGCTGAGTGGAAAGCAAGATACGATAAGAGCCGAGGAAAATGTCAAGGTTCCGGGGGCAAGGGTAACTAAAAATGATTCTGGGCAAGCAGAGGATACTCAGGCAGAAGAAACAGGAGATGGTGCACCTCTGGCAAAAGGAAGGGAGGGAGGGGAAGAAGAGCAGGGAATGGACAGAAAATCGGAAAAGGGAAAGGAACCCCGAAAGGATTGTCAAGCAGACCAAAGCATCCAACCCAACAACGCCTTTGCGGTGGACCCCAAAACATTTCGCCAGTATGATCTCGCGTGCGAGCGAGTCAAAAGCTTCTACCAAGAGCAGCATCAGAAGCAAACGGTTGCTTACAACCTTCAGGCGAGGATCAACTTCAAGACCAAGACCAGGGCCAAAATGACGATTTGGGAGGGTCTCGAGAAGCTAAACAGGCTCCTCGACGACAGCGACCCCGATACCGAGCTCTCGCAGATCGACCACGCTCTCCAAACGGCCGAAGCCATACGACGCGATGGCCAGCCCCGGTGGATGCAGTTGGTGGGGTTGATCCACGATTTGGGCAAGCTCCTCTACTTTTTCGATCTGCAAGGACAGTGGGACGTGGTGGGCGATACGTTTCCGGTGGGATGCCGGTATTCGCGGCGCATCATCTTCAGCGAGGCGTTTGAAAAGAACCCGGACTTTGCCAACCCGCTCTATAGCAGCAAGTTCGGCATCTACAGCAAGAACTGCGGCTTGGCGTCGGTGATGCTCTCGTGGGGCCATGACGAGTACATGTACCACGTGGCCAAGTCCAGCCTGACGCTTCCGGACGAGGCGTTGGCCATGATCCGCTACCACTCGTTCTACCCGTGGCACCAGGAGAATGCATACAAGTACTTGATGGACGAGAAGGACAAACGGGTCCTCAAGTGGGTGCGGCTCTTTAACAAGTTTGACTTGTACTCCAAGGCCGACGAGCGCTACAATGTACAGGAGCTCAAACCCTACTATTTGGACTTGATTGATGAGTTTTTTCCGGAGAGGGTGGTGGAGTTTTAGTCGAGCGTGGCAACCAGAACAGGGTCCTCAGTGAGGAGAAAGAGAAGGAGAGAAGGAGAGAAGGAGAGAAGGAGAGAAGGAGAGAGGAGGAGAAACAGACTATACCACCCTCAAACTCGGTTGTGGTTTGGTCCCAGTCTTTACCTATCGCCTTGGTTCATGATCCTTTTCTCAGGCTCATTGCCACCATCTCCGTTGCTTCAGACTCACTATCACCATTTCTGCCTTCAGATCTTTTCCTCAGTCCATACCATATTCTTCTGGCTTGCCCACGTTTTTTTCGCGGACATTCTGATATCACCATCTATGGACTTTCCCTTTCTGGATCCAGGAATTTTGTGGTGCCATGAAGCTCTTCCTTTAAAGCTTTCCCACCCCTCGTCTTTTCAACTCCTCCGTCTCATCAAATCCCCCCACCTCTTATCATTCCCCATCCGCTAAACTTTCCTCCATCCAAAAAGACTCCTCGTCTCTTTCTCCTTCCCTCTGACTTGGCTTTCTGATGCGGTCCACTTCCACATCCTTTTCATTTCCTCGATTGTCAGTTACATCCTCGACGCATTGAAATGCCCCATCTTTGGGGGCAGGACTATTCCGTTTGTGCCGCCTCGCCATCACCTGGGCAATGACCACCGACATTGGGCGTGTTCTCTTTTTGGGCTCAATGTACACCTTCGGCTTATCACCAGTTTCCCTGGGGTCCCTATCACAATTCCGGGAAATCCTCGTTTAAGGTTGCGTATTGCTCGGTGCTTCTATCGTGTCCCCGACACATTTCGAATTTCACTTGGACAGACTTGAAGCCGACACGATTCCACACATCTTTTGGATAAACTAGGTAAATTCCAGGTTTTGTTTGGACCTCTTGGGGCCGACATGGGTAAAATATCAGAAATGTCAAGGTCCATTTGGCAAGATTGGACTAAACCAAGCCGTAAAGGCAATACACCACCAGACCAGACAAACCGGATGCGTCGAGACTGGGCCTTGAGATGGTCGATGCAAATAAATAATACAACACGAATGAATTGCCATACCGGTTAGTAAAGAGCAGTGGAGAGTAGTAGAGTAGTAGACAGTAGTAGACAGTAGTAGACAGTAATAGACAGTAGTAGACAGTAATAGACAGTAGTAGACAGTAGTAGACAGTAGTAGACAGTAATAGACAGTAGTAGACAGTAGTAGACAGTAATAGACAGTAGTAGACAGTAGTAGACAGTAGTAGACAGTAGTAGACAGTAGTAGACAGTAGTAGACAGTAGTAGACAGTAGTAGACAGTAGTGAGTTTCAGGTGCGGACATAATAGATCAAAAATGAAATGGAGTGGAGCAGAGCAAAAGCACGTTAAAGCTACGAGGAGTTGTTAATAGTCATGATTAAGAATATATGCAAAGTTTGTGAGATGTTGATCCCCGGTGAGGATCAGTGATGAAGTTGTGGTGGATGTTCTTTGTGGATCTTTCATGGGCCTTCGGCAGATCCAAGTTTCGATCTTTGGATCCTACTGGATGAGGTTGATCATTCCAAAGTACTGCTCAATGTTGTGAGGGCCAGGGTCCTTCCACATATCATCGTATGTGGTCAAGATGGTCACGTCGCCGCCCGTAGACTGCATGATCGACTGGAGGGCCTCTAATTGGTTGGCGTCGGAGGGCACGTTGTTTCCATAAGTGTCGCCCTTGTGCGGGTACCCAGTTTCACTGATGTATGCAGACTTGGAGCACACCTGGGCAACCTGGTCTCTCTGCTCCACCACATACTGGCCGGCCTGGCCGGCGTACAAGTTGGTGTTGAAGTAGCTGTGAGGCTGCACGCAGACAAAGTCAATGTCCGAGTTGGTGCACAATTCCGGCGAAGCGATGAACGTGGCGGGGGGCTCTGCCGTGGTGACCAGGCCCGTGTAGCCTGCGCTTCTCAAGGTGCTCTTGACACTGGAGATCTTGGAGATCAAGTCCAGCACCGAGCAGAAGCCCGAGTTGATGGCTTCGTTTCCGATGGTGATGAAGTCGAAAATCCCCCAGCCGTTGGTGTTGGCCCACTCGATGAGGTCCGACACACTGGAGTCGATGGAGTCCACGCCTGCGCCCAGGATCCAGAAGCCCTGGTTGACGGTGATGCCCATTTGCAGGCAGAGAGGAAGCACGGCGCTGAGCGAAAGACAGTCGGTGCTGTACAAGCGGATTTTGCTGATGCCCTTGGACTTGATGAGCTGCAAATCGGTCTGGATCGCGTCGTATGTTTTGCATGAGCGGTCGTCAGCGTAGGGGGAATAGACGATGGTGCCTGGGGCGGCAATTCCGCCGGAGCTTCCAGAAGTCGCCTGCACTGTTTGCACGGAAGAAGATGTCTCGGTCTGTGCTGCCTCTGTAGTGGCTGTTGAGGATGTAGTCACTGCAATAGCTTCAGTAGTTTCAGAAGTTGCAGTCGTTTCAGAAGTTGCAGTCGTTTCAGAAGTTGCAGTCGTTTCAGAAGTTGCAGTCGTTTCAGAAGTTGCAGTTGTTTCAGAAGTTGCAGTTGTTTCAGAAGTTGCGGTAGTTCCAGTTGCCTCAGTTGTCTCAGTTGTTCCAGTGGCTCCACTACTTTGTACGTTCTGTGGTGGATTGGTTGTCGTCAGCTCTTCAGCCTCTGTATTTGGCACGTTCTCAGCTTGTGGCTCAGAGGTGGCCTGAGAGGTGGTTTCGGTCGTTGCAACAGGGACTGCAGCGGCTGAAGAAGTGGTGTCAACAACCGGTTGAGGTGCCTGAGCCGATGTAGTGGGAGCAGACCCGGCGGATGGGGATGTGGTGGGAGCAGAGCCGGCGGAAGGGGATGTTTGAGGGGCAGCCCCGTTCACAGGGCCTTGGGTGTTGGCAGCTTCACCAGCTTGAACACCGGCCGGCACTGCAGTCGGCGTGGGGTCGGATTGTCCAGCATCCGTGGTGATGGGCGCAATGTAGGTACACGTGGTGATGACTTGGGTGGTGGCCCACTGGCCTTCAGTGAGCGTGGACGTATACGTGACTCCATCGGAAATGAAGATTTCAATTGGTGGCAACCACACGGTGGTTGTGCCAGTAATATAGGTGGAGGTGAGGGTGACAGCCGGAGCCGTGTGGACCCTGGTGATCACCCGTGGAATGGGAATGGCGACAATCGTCTGGAGAAGGAAAAGCAAGGGGAGAAAGCCGTGCATCTTGGGGTGTGCTGGTTTGGAAGTGGCTAGGCTGTATAGTGACTAGGCTGTATAGTGACTAGGCTGTATAGTGACTAGGCTGTATTGCGTAAGGATGGAAAGTAGCTCTTTGTTTGTCTTGGGCCTGGTGGAGGTGGGTTGAAGGAGCGGTGGAAGCGGTAAAGGAGAGGCGGTGGTAGCAAATTGTGGTTGTCAAAAACTGCGAGAAGCCCCGTATTTATATTGTGGAGAACGGGTTCGAGCATGCTGGCACAGGTGAACGGTCCTAGGACCAGTAGATGCAAACAGCCGTTGCGGCAGGCGTTGCAGCAAGCGTTGCAGCAAGCGTTGCAGCAAGCGTTGCAGCAGACCAGCAGTCTTGGCGCGCATGGCTGCGAAACTGTGCCGGATTTGGCACCAGCAGGCCTGTGTGCAGAACAAACTGGTACGCGCGCCAGATCGGGAAACAAGCCAACCGGGGTGGGCGCCTGGCTGGTCCTCAACGGGAAAGTTTATGCAGATCGAGCTGTATCGAACCCGCGGCCACGCGTCGCCAGCACTTGACGTCAGGATCCCTTGCAGACCGGTGGCTTGGTCTCCAGCACTTGGGTGTACGGGCGTCCGCTGGTTGTCACCGGTTTGGTCGTTGGCACGCATGCAGATATCTTCACTTCATGGATCACTGGCCCGGTTATGCAACTTCGCCGTCGACGTACTGCACACACCCGGCGAGCTTCCCCGGCTGAACAACAACTATCGGTCATTTCACTCTGGAATTCACGGCCAGCGGTTGAGTAAATTGAAGCAGATTTTGGTCGGGTTTCAGCAGAGGTTCAGCAGAGTTGCAGAGTTTCAGCAGAGTTTCAGCAGAGTTTCAACAGAGTTTCAACGAGTTTCAGCAGAGAGGCATTAGAGTTACGGAATGCTAGGCCCTGTTGAATGAGTCGAACGTTCTCCAACATTACTCAACGTTCGCAATAGTCGGCAACGCTCTACCGGAATACACGACGTGGCACTTTGCCAGTAGTCAATCAAATTTTACAAAAGGTTTCATCCGAGTTTCAAAAAGGTTTCAGAAAGGTTCCAGAAGCATAAGAGTTTCAGACTGTTTAGACAAAGTTTGCAACTAACTCAAGGTAAGTTTAGCTTAGACTTAGTGACTCAGTGACTGATACGAAATTCTGCGGGTGCATCTTAAGGCGGGGCTCCTGCATCTAGCATGGGTGGCGGGGCTCGCCTGGATCAAAACATTCTTTAACTATAAACCGCTGGTACTGCGCGCTACACCTTCGACACATGATGCCGTCGACAGCACCATTACTGCATACAATTATCGTGCCAGCACCACATAGGCTACTACACGGGCTCAGTCCTGCGTTCGACAACATAGGACCCCCGGCACGCCGCAGCCGTGTATGTCTAGGGCAAAAGCTCATATATCGTCTCCATCTGGTTCTGCTCAAGCGACCCGTTATTATCAAGGTACTTCAAGAGCGCCTTGATCAACTGTAAGATCTGGTCGTCACTCAAGTGGAACACCGCCATCTGTAAAACACTGCTCAAGTTGATGTTGCTAGACGCAATGAATGTCTGGTAGTACAAGTAGGAAAACGAGCCCATCAAGAACTGGCAATCGAAGCGGTCGGTCATGCCGCCGTGCCCTGGGATTGTATCGCCAAAATCCTTGATTCCAAACGCTCTCTTGAGCCCTGAAGCAAAGAAGCCGCCGAAAGGCGCAATCAAGGATGCAAACGTGGCCAACACCGCCGCGTGCAAGTATAGCGGCTTGATGAACAAGACCTTGGTTCCCACCAACTCAGCCACATTATCAGGAAGCTGGTACAACTGCAGGATGAAGACCGGGTTGGGTTCACAAAGCGGGTAGTTCCAGAGCGTGGTCGACAAGTTGGTCGCAGGGCAAATGGCATAGGCACTCTTGGAGAAGAAGTCACTGATAAGAACAGCAGCAATGCTGGTGCATACCCAGGCGCCCACAAAGCCCTCGACGGTCTTTTTGGGCGAAATAGCAATCAATTGCGTGCGGCCGAAGGTGATGCCGCAAAGGTAGGCAAAGATATCGTTGACAATCACCAAGGAGCTGGGCAATATCAACCAGATGATGCCATTAAATATATTGTCGATGATCAAGTGGCTCTGGAACACTACCACAAGGAGCGTCATGTGGGTGACACACAACTGCGCAAATTGGAACTTGTAGAAGCCCTTCTTGAGCGTCCACACGAAAAAGATAAAGCCCGCCAAGTACATGGTGTAGGCCACAAGCTTGTGGTTTTTGTACCAGAAAATCAACACATCGTTGGCGTAGATTCCCGTCAAAAACGCAAAGATGGACTCGCCATCCAAGTAGTACACCGTGGTGATTAAGAAGTACCAGTTCAACGCCTTGTTGAAGGGCAAGTTCTTGTCACGGGCAGGTTCCGCCGTCAACGAGATAATTTCCTTGAAGATGAGGATCTGACACAAGATCACAAACAAGATAATCGGCAAATGCCCCAGCACGATGAGGACAAGGAAGCCCGCGATCATCACAAGCGACCAGATGGTGCGGGTTATGAAGGCCTGTTTTTTTTCCAGCCTCTTGGAGGGCAGATGCAGGGATTTGGACGGCTTGGGGACTTTTTCGGGGGTCTTAGTTGATAGATCGGAGGGGGCGACATCATGGATCTGGGGGGCGACATTGTGAGCGTCATTATGGGTCTGCGAAGAGGCGGGCTGAGCCGGGGCCTCTTTTCCAGGCGGCTGTGGGGATACCAGAGGCATTATAGTGGAAGCGGCCGAAGGGAATGTGGTGTGGTCTATCAGGGTGATGGCTGAGGAGGCGATGGAATGCAAGGTCCAGTGAATGTTATGGGAGTTGGGTGGGGACGACGCTGCGCGCGGGCCCGGGAGTGCGTATTGGCCAATTCAAGCCACATGCGCCGGGCATCGCCCGTTGGACGGCCATGTCGCGTCATGCGGCGATACAAGACCGAACTGAGCCTTGGGAATTGGGCACTTTCAAAAGGCGAATAGAATGGTTTGGCGGCACCTGGTCCTTCGGGTCCTCCTCGGCACTGCGCCCATGTTGCGCAGCAACTTTCTCATTGTCGCCTCCCGCACGCAAAACCCGTGCACCGCGCGCCAAGTCCTCACCCGCACCCGCACTTGCACCCGTACAGCAAAACACTTGTCCTGCAGCCCGCTCGCTGACCGAAGCCACGCGCACCATTCGGTGGAGCAAGTTTTCAAGAGATCCGGGTAGATGTTGGGTGTGACACGGGAAGCGCATCAACTACCCCCTTAGTGGAATGTCATTGCAAGATTATCCAATCACCGTAACATATGGAGGCGGTTGCAATTCTTATGGCAAACCTCCGAACCAAGCTCAGCACTCCAATAGCAAATTCACCACATATTCTTACTTTCAAATCCATAAGCCGGTCTTGAGCGTCGTGCGGAACACTGAATCTAAAATTGGGTGATGAGAAGGTCTCAAGGGGACTTGTTTATATGCTCGAATACTTCGGCGTGCGGTGGCTGCAAAAGAATGTTCTGGTATATTCCGTGGGCAAGTGTAAGCGCTTGTATGCCCACAAAAGTGGGGTGCAGGTGCTGGTATTGAGCGCGTAACATCCATATATTAGGATGGTTGTTGCCGTCCCATCGTGTGCAATTTCAAGAATCTCGCGTGCTGGTTGTATGCTACCCCTGGCGTCTATTTTGCGACGTGCGATTTATTAGCAAGGCTGCTATGAATTGGAACTGGCGCAAGACCTTTGAATAAGCAGAGGTTGATTACGACGGGCCAATGGAAGGGGCGTATGCGGTGAATTGGTATGGCAGCAAGTGACAGCAATTAAGCACGCCATGGTCAACTAGTGCACTCCACTAATCAACGCCTCTATCAACGCAAAGATCCTCAACAATTGCATTGATTCAATTCAGGAAAAGGGTGATGATCCATGAATTAAGTTACTCAGAAGAAGCAGGAGCAAATTTGGGAACTTCCAAAGGGCAGTTTGAATGTGGCGAAATGATTCGTCAAACTATATGAAAAAAGGAGTTTAATCAAGAAATCATTGAAGAACACCATCCAAGGACAGAAAATCACATGGAATGTTGCATCTTCAGTCTGCTTAGACCGATGTGCCTTTTTTTATCTACACGGAGTGGGCAGCAGCTATTTATTGAGACAGTTTGATACTATAGTGGTCTAAATCCTACCATAATACCATGGTGTGTTGTTTACATTCCATTACTTGTATCCATGTTTTATACCACCCTAAAGAGGAACCAGGAGCCCACCAAAACAGTTATTATCATATTCTCTGATACTCACCCTCACTCGGTATTATGTCATCATGAGTAGCTATCGTACTCAGAAGTGTCAAGGAGTACCTGAATTGCATAATTAGGGCATTTGGCCCGATTGTGCAGGCATACAATTACATGGTTGCAAAACTGGACACGCGGTCTTATGTGCAGGTCAATATTGACATATATATTTGGCTCCGTCGTCCCGCTCGCTCTGTGGTCTTGTGACGCACAGCCTACCCATTTCTAAGATGCAAAGACTGATACAGAAGAGCAAGAAAGAATTGAGCTTCATGACTCCAAAACAAAGGGGACTGTTTGCGATCTTACAGAATATCCGGCAGGGAGGCTGAGGGCAAACGCAGAAAAAGAAGTCTTCTCCGACATCCAGGCAGAACTGGGATCTTTTAGCGGGTGTTAGTGGCAGCTTCAGAATTTGTTTGAAAGGCAGGTGCTGCTGAAGCACCGCCTCAATAGAGTGATCTCAAGGTGCAAAGGTGGAGCAATTCTGCCTTAGGGGCCTGCTATGAATGCTCCTGTACTGGGAAGATCAATTATCCGGGGACTGCGATATACTCATTGAAAACGATACTGATATCATACAAATTGCTGACTTGAAGAGAGAATTCAATGGCTGTATGGACTAGGGGGACAGTACGGAACGCAGGCACGTGACTAGGTCCGGCCACCGGCTTTTGTTGAACACACATTTGCAACTTGTCCGATTCTTGAAGGATTGTTAAAGCCAAACTATTTTCAAGGATACAAATCATTTTTTCATTCGTATGGTCATATCTTATCCATTTGCGGCGAGCCGGGACAGAAATTTTTCTCAGAGACTTCAGGTCAGAGTGATTTTAAAGCGTTCACAGAGAACAAATGTTTTTTTTTCTCTTTCAAGTGGGTGACTTATAAGTGGTCCAAGTGAAGTATTGGTCCTAGTGGTCCAATTGGTCAGAGTGTCGAGTGGATCAGAAGCAGCTTTTAAAGTTGTTGTGCAAGCGAGTCATCCTTCTGTCCGCTGAACCAGGCCATGTCCTTTGTGAAAAATGTTGAATCCAGCTACAGGTAGCCAGAACTAGTGAATTGAAAAGTGGAAGAGTGGAAAAGTGGAAGAGTGGAAAAGTGGAAGAGTGGAAAAGTGGAAGAGTGGAAAAGTGGAAGAGTGGAAAAGTGGAAGAGTGGAAAAGTTGAAGAGATGGAATGGAAAACTATGACCGAAGTCTAATACACTCCTAGAACAAGTCGGGGACGCCGTTGATTCTTAGAGTTTTGACTCATCAAGTGACGGTCATTTTTTCCCCGCAGCCCTAGGCCGTTCAAGAGCCATGCAGGAAAGTGAAGAAAGACATTGGAAATGAAATGGCCACAGGTGGTAGCAGCGGACTTGATCAACATGCATCTCCTCTAAAGTGTGGTGGGCCTATGCTTGCACCGTGGGCCGTTGGTAGTGCGCGACCCGGATATTTGCAACTGGGTTGCATCCAAGAGGGAAGAAAGTGCCTTTCCAGGTAATGTCTCACATCTACGACCCCAGTGCTGCAGCCACATACAGAAGCTTTGCAAATGCAGCAACAATGCCTTGTGCTGTCTACAAAGAGCAAGTAGATACTGTACAATTGAGCATATGCTATCCTATGAAAATTTCTGCTCACTTCACCACTGCTTCACCCAAAATGCCTTGTGGCCTGGAATTTAGTACTCGTGTTGTTATGAGGTGGGTTAGGGTGTGGGGTTAATCGGGCCGGGATGGTCAATTATGCCGAATTCAGCCGTCTGTGTGTCGCCAATAGGGTTTTATGCCGTTGGGCCACATCATTGGCTCAAGCAGCATCCGCTCACCCCGGGATACTCCGCTCGACCCGGAATACTCCACTTGCAAGCGGTTGCAAGCAGGTACTCATTCATTGCTGACCAGTACCCGACCAGTGCAAGAGCACGTACACCCACACAGGCACCAGTCAACCCAATGTTTGCCGCTAGTGGGGGACACCCACCACATCGCCTCTTGCACATCATCGTTTGCTCGAGCAAGCTGCCGGTTTTGGTGCCGGTACAAGTCCAGAAGAGGTGGCTCGCCCGGATGCCATGTCCCGGTGCGGGGTCTAGAAGAGGTGGTTCTTCCGGTTGCGCTTGCCCTTCTTGTTCTTCTTCTTATCGCGGCGAGAGCTCTTAGGCTTCGAGGCCGCGCTTGGGGCCTCAGCTGCGGCCATGGTTGCATCGCCATTGACATCATCACTCATGGCATCGTCAGCATTGCCCTGTGCGGCTTCGGCGGCCTTGTCTGCGGCTTGTTTCTGCAAGTGCTCCAAGCTCTTTTGGGCCAAGCGAATGTCTCTGTCCTCCACGAACTTGCTGAATTCGGCCTTGCGCTTGATGCTCTTGGCCCGCAACTTGGGCTTGGATCTCAATGATTTAGCCATGTGGTGAAGAAATGTAGTACCGCATTGCGAAAATCTGCGCCCGCCGCACTCATCTCATCTCCCCCTCTAGGCGCGCCCCTCCCACGACTTGAATGTCACCCATGACATGAGCACTGCACGCCTCAACATGGGCCCGCCAGAAACAAGCGCCGACTTCCTCTTCCTCCGAGTGGGTGCTGATCATCCGGCCACCGTCTCTATGGGTCATCAATACCGAATCTTGTCAAATCCTAGAGCGGCTTCTCCCGAAATTCACCTATTCTGAGACCACTGTTCCCATGTCTGCATTCGTCTCGGGCTGAATCTATTAATAGTATTCAGGGCTTTCAGAGGCCACGCTATATCATGAGCAAAACACCGGTTGAATCGTGCCAAAATTCGGCTTATATATTGCGCAGACCCCTGTGCTGTAAATCCGCTGCACAACATGCATTTGTGAACACGCCGGTTTCACATATGAAACAAGTCCATGTATATAATATAAAGCCGGGTTCGCATCCCCAAAAATTGCCTCCTCTGAATACTCTAGCGTTCAGGATGATGCGATAGAGCCTCGGAGGCGAATTTCAAGTTGCTCTGAGATTCCTCCATTGATCAATGGTACTCCGTTACTGAAGCGTTCGCCGTCGAGGAGCCAACAAGTTGCCCTGCCAAATGAGATTCCGTTCCAATCAGGATAACATCCCGATTATCGTTCCAATCAACATGCAGTACCGGGAGAGTGGAATAACAGAGGGTTCAACATCCACGATCCACATCTTTCCCTTTCTGGATTCAACATCCAATCTTGCAGTCCTTTGTGAATCAATATCCAAACTTGCAGCCCTTTATGGTGGCAGTATGGGCAGTGCGGATGCGGAAAATGTCGCGTTTCAAGTGTCCTTCCGCGACATTCCCTGATTCCGCAATGCCCATGTCGCACCACCTCCCAGTTTTCAATCTTTTTTCCCGCGTGATTTCTATCCCTACCACAAACTTCTTCTGTTTATTGACGTATCTATCCGTTTATGTCTACTATCCAAAACTTAAATTCATTTGGTATGTGTTCCAGCACTTTATTTTGCTTCGGAAGTTTTCCGCTCCGCTCTCGGGGGAGGGGGTAGGGGGCCGTCAGGCCACCAGACCCTGTAATCGCATATCAAAGATTACCGCCACAGGATTTGTCCAATTTTCTGTCTTTTGTACGCAGAGAAGGTATTCGTTGCCCTGATGGTTTAGCCAGGTGCGAGTGGTCAGACTGTTCGATGCCAGTGTTTGGGCTTACTCTTGATTTCAATTTGTGGATTCAGTTTGGATTCAGGGAGAATCTGGTTCAATTTCTCGAAGCCTTCCACACGGCTTTGTCCTGAGGACTTCCAGTTTCCCCTCGAGATGGTTTCTCGGTATCAACTGAATTTATGCGGAATCAGAGGTTATCCACTCACCTGCGCCCCCTGAACTTCGAAACTGTTTCTGCTGAACTAATACTAACTACAGATCCATTCGCCGACACTGGTGATTCTGAAGCTCAGAACACCAATTACATCCATATCCGTATCCAACAGCGGAACGGTCGTAAGACCTTAACCACTGTGCAAGGCCTTCCAAGCGAGTATGATTTAAAGAAAATCTTGAAGGTGTTGAAAAAGGACTTTGCTTGCAATGGTAACATTGTCAAGGATGACGAGATGGGAGAGGTGATTCAGATGCAAGGAGATCAAAGAGTTAAGGTGTCGGAGTTTTTGGTCAACAAGATCATGATGCCCAAGAAGAACATCAAGATCCACGGGTTCTGAGCAAGTCTCGTGCCGGTTTATACTGTAAGCCTTGACCAATGTAGTAGCTAAGCTACAAGATGTAGAACACATGCGAGCGGGCCAGCCAAGGATTCTCTGCCCGTAGGGGCACTGTGTCACGTGTTCCAAACAGAAGATATTGGGTGCCACGTGCTCGTGGCGATTGCGGAAACGGGGAACCAGGCACGTGACCCAGTCTGCGCACGTGACTCGCGCATCAAGTCACCGGGTCCTTCTAGCTAACCCCGTACTATGCCTGGCGACCTCAATCTAAAGAAGTCATGGAACCCCGCGTTACTCAAAAACCAGAAGAAGGTCTGGGAGCGGGAGCAGGAAGCCCTTAAGGAGTACCAGGCCATCAAGCAGAAGTCCAAGGAGATCGCCCTGGAACGGGAAAAGGAGGAGATGATCCGCCTCCAGTATGGCAACAACCCAGCACTTTTGCCCCTGAAACACAAACTCGAACTCAATAAGCTCGGGTGGATGTATGACGGCCCAAGCGATCGGCCGAAAGAAGACGAGTCCGGGTTCCGGGAAGTGGAGGAGGACTTTATGGCCAATACCAAGGAGGTGGAGCTGCTAATGCATGGGTCAAGGGCTGTGAGCAGCACCCCTAGTCGGTTTGACCACGTGGCTTCTGCGGGTGCATCTAGGGCGGCTCCTTCTGTGTTGAGCGACGATCCTTTGTTGAAGATCAGAAAGCAAAGAGTCCTGGGGAGAGAGGGGCACCGACAACTGTCCAAAGGTGGCGAGGGCAGCGATTGGCGAGGAGCCAGGTCTGAAAGTGAGAGACACCATAGAGGGAGCAAAGACAGAAGCAGAAGAGAGGGAGACAGAAGCAGAAGAGAGGGAGACAGAAGCAGCAGAGAGGGAGACAGAAGCAGAAGAGATGGAGACAGAAGCAGAAGAGATGGAGACAGAAGCAGAAGAGATGGAGACAGAAGCAGCAGAGAGGGAGACAGAGGCAGCAGAGAAAGGAACAGAGACAGAAGCAGCAGAGACAGGAGTTTCGAGGAAGGACACAGCGTCCATAAAGGAAGCAGAGAAGAGATTGGAGGGCCGGATCGTGTTCATGGGGGCCGCCTGCACAGAGACCGGTCGCCCGAACTGAATCCCCAGAAGAAGCGCCATTCACGTGAAACACCTTACTGAATGCTCGCAGCCAGCTTGTCTGCTTCATAAGCCGAGGATCTAGATGTCTGGGTATATTGGCTTTCCAAACCCGGGAGTTGGGGTCTGGGTCAATCAATGGAGCACTCGGTGTGGGAAGTGTTTAGGGCGATTTCGGAGCTCCGGTATGACACCCCGTTGATGGTATACTCGTACCAAAGAGTATGTGAGCTGCGCCTCAGGAACTCCACCCTCACTGGGTACTCTGCTTCTTTAATGGGAAACATGATGGGAAACCACGAGTTGCAATACTCCCCGTCATACATCCCCGGCAATATGCCGATCCTATAAGGGCCGTACAAGGTGGCCAGAAAGTACCCACAGAGTGCATTGACAGGCATGCCCCTGGGCCCCGCAAAGTGGGCGGATTTGCTCTGGTTCAAGTTGTTTCTTCCCGGGAACTCAAATTCGAAAATCTCTTGTGGATCACATGGGGAGTATGCCGAGTTGAGCTTTGCCAAGTACATCGGCGCCAGAAATGGCTCTGGCTCCGCTGGCGCCAAAGCTTGGGAAACGCGGACAAGCACATCCGAATAGATGGGGCATAAAAAGCTGGAGAAACTTTGTGGGATGAACACCGCGCCCGAACTGAAGCCAAGGATTTCCGGACACGCCTCGTTGCAGCCGAAAGAGCCCAAAAGCTCCGACACCACCAAGCCATACGAGCCTAAATCCGGCAAGTCCCTGCAGTCGCCGTGGACAAGTTCAACCCCGGGCTTCTTTCTGCAAATGCCACGGAGAAAGGGAATGCACGTGGGGTTCTTCTCAACCACGGTGATTGTGTCTTGCCCAAGAGCATGGTCCATGACCATTTCCAACAAAGGCCCTCGGCCTGGCCCCACAACTAGGACTCTGACGGCTTTTCCCATGCTTCGGAGATCGCCGAGGGCCATCTCAATGGCTCGCTGGTACTGCAGGTACTTGGAGATGTCCTTTTCGAACTGCTCATACACCGAAACAGGCAAATCGTGAGCTAGTGGCTGGAGCGGGGTGATGAGAAGGTCGGTGAAACGCGCATGAGGCATGTTTGCAAGCTGGTGCCACTGGTGGGGCTCGTCAACATGGTGCTGGAACGTGATCAAGCTCGGGGTGGTGCTTTTGGCTAGTAGCAGCGAGATCTGCGCGAGGTCCACATTACCGAGGGAGTCATCCACCAAAACTGCGGTGTATTCAAGACATTTGAATAGGTCCAAGTTCATGGCCAGCACCGGGTGGCCATAGCGAAGCACCAACGGGAGGTGCAGGTTTTTTAACACGAGAAAGAGGGGTGGGTCGTTTTGGAGCGTCGCCACCACAGCCACGTTGGCACGCTTGCCGTTGGCACCAGGACACGTTTTCAAAAAGGAGAGAAACTCCTGAGCAGGATGTTGCATTTCAACGAGCACGGTCTTGTCAGAGTCTCGGATCGTCTCGGCAATGCGCTTCCTCGGCGCCGACCCAAGGTACACATGGGAGGCGTGCTTCGCGTGGGTGCCTGAGGGGATGTGGAAGTTTGCGTCTAGCGCCGGAACCTCGCCCTCGAAGATGACCCCAAATGGCATGGTGGCTGGCCAGGGAAACGTGGACATGAGGCGGTGGGCCTGCACACGCGAAGAGGCCACGGGCCGGGCCAGGACGGTCGTGCGAGAACCTAAACCCTGCGCGCGTGCCTCATCTTCAACAGACCATCACGCTGCGAGCGCCTCTACCCGTCGCAACACGTCCCACTAGACATTCGAACGCCGCCCGCAACCGGACCCCAGCTCCAAAGGCGTACAGTTGAAGCATCGCTCACGAACACTGCAGACACCAAACCCGCGCCCCGAACATTGACCAGCGCACCCCACGTGACGGACGCAAAGCACGCACAATGAGCAGACCAAGGTACCTCACCGACACAGAGCGGGCCAAAATCCTCGAGTTCTCCGACATGATCCACTACTCGCCGCGCTACAGCGACGACAAAAACGAGTACCGGCACGTGATGCTCCCCAAGAACATGTTGAAGGCCATTCCCCAGGACTACTTCAACCCAGAGACCGGCACGTTGCGGATTCTTCTAGAGGAGGAGTGGCGAGGCTTGGGGATCACGCAGTCGCTTGGATGGGCCCACTACGAGACCCACGCGCCCGAGCCCCACATTCTATTGTTTAAGCGAGCCATAAACTTTGAGCCGTAAACGGATGGAGGAGGTTTGGCCGAGGCAGGGCAGGAGCAGGATGCAGGAGCAGGAGCAGGAGGCAGATGCAGATGCCCATGTTAAAAGAAATTTCGGGCTGGGCCAAAAGAGCCTGCTATTGTGGTGTGCCCAGCGTGGACGAGTCAGTCCCATCGTGGAAGGAGCCGGGGCTGCCTGAGTTATATGCACACCAGACAAGTCGCGCCCATTGATACTTGGCACCCAGGCGTACATGCTCGTGTCCGTTTACTGTAATATATACTACAATTATAACATTTGCTGAAACATTCGCTGAAACATTCGCTGAAACACACGCTGAAACATTTGCTAGACACACGCTGAAACATTTGCTAGACACACGCTGAAACATTTGCTAGACACACGCTGAAACACACGCTGAAACACCAGCCCTGAAACATCAACCCCCCAAACATCCCTGAAGCATCTCCCCATCAACGCCCATTGACACCCCAAACATGCTTGCAGCAGCAGCCCAGCAAGTCACGTGCGCCTTGGCTGGCGGCCCCGACAGTGTGTACCGCCAATTGCACTTTGAGCGCTCCAACGCCTCCAGGTACCTCGACCGGGCGGCCTCTCACACGGTGCTTGCACTTATGGACGGGTTCAACACCGCCCCCCGAGTCACGCCGAACGACCTCGCCCAAATCAGCGCCTCGGTGCTCCACCACCTCCAGGCCAGCGCCCAGCTCAAGATGTTGGTGATGGCGGGGCTCCACGACTCCCTGTTCGCACACACCTTCCCGGACATGCTAGACTACCGCTTGGACATAGCAAACACGGCGCGCGAGGTTGCCGTGGCGCTCATTGGCAGGCTCCCGTTGATCCGGCCCCACCTCGAGGGCGAGGGTCTTTTTCTGGTGCTCTGCGCCATCCTCGCGGCCCTGGCCCCGCCTCCCGACGACTTGTTCTTCACGCGCGGGCTCGACCGCGTGGCGTTGATGGCCTTGTGCATGGCATGGAAGGGCACCTCCAAGCACGCGTTGGCGCTTATTCTCGAGCACATGGCACGTGTGCGGGTCTTGTACCAGCGGGGCCTGGACTCGGAGCTCGAGTGCCTCGCGGCGTTGTTCCCGGCGAAGGCGAATGTGCGCATCCGCCTGTGGTTAGAAGGCTGCGGGGTGGATGCCGTGAACGGAAGCATGTCCGACACAATCCAACGGTTTGCCGACGAGGTGTTTCCCCATCTCTGTGTGCGGATCGCCGAGCAACGAGACCCGGCGGAGCTCACGGTCCCCGACCGCGTGTACCTGAGGCTATTGGAGATGCTCAGCGGCAGGGCGGGTGCACACGACTTTAGCATCCGTCCCAAGTCGGGCTTTCACATGCCTGCGTTGGGATCTGACACGTGCACGGTCACGGGCTCTGGTTCCACTCCCTCCTCCCATTGCACGGCCACCTCATCGGTCGCTGTTGGCTCGAACAATGAGGGGTCTCCCCAGTCTGTTCAAGGGCCCTCCCATCCTGTTAAACCACCGAAGCCCCTTTTTGAAGTCACATGTCCTTTTTTTACATATTCCAAATCCGTTTCTAAAAGGGACACCAATTCTTTAGGGCCGTCTGCTCCTAAACCAGACACATCTTCCGTTCATGGCTCATCTACTTCCGAGTCAGCTGCACCTCCCGATGGTTCATCCATGGCCACCTCTGGATCATCTACCCATTCCAGTGAATATTCCACGCCTGCATCTGGGTCGGCTGTGACTTCTGGTTCAACTACACCGAAATCGGCCAGTCCTGGTCCAAAGACAAAGCCCGTTTCGGGACCGGCCAATCCTGATCCAGCGACGCGCCCCGTTTCGGAATCGACTAACACTCAATCAACGGCCCGACCTGTTTCGGGGTCAGCCAATCCTCAATCAACGGCTCAACCCGTCTCGGGACCAGCCGATCCCCAATCAACGACACACTCAGTTTCGGGGCCAACCAATACTCAATCAACGGCACACTCAGTTTCGGGATCTGCCAATCCCCAATCAACGATCCGTCCAGTTTCGGGACCAGCCAATCCTCAATCAAAAACCCGGCCAGTTTCGGGATCAACCAATCCTGATCCAACTACGCGACCCGCTTCAGGACCAGCCAAACCTCAATCAACGACTCTCCCTGTATCGAAATCGTCCAAGCCTCAATCAACCTCCCGACCCGTCTCGGGATCGGCCAATCCCCTATCAACGAACTGCCCTGTCTCGGGATCGGCTAATTCCAAATCAACGACCCGACCCGTCTCGAAATTGGCCAATCCTGATCCAACTAGGCATCCTGTTTCAGGATCAGACAATCAATCAACGACTCGCCCCGTCTCGGGATCGTCCAATACCCAATCAGCGACCCGTCCCGTTTCGGGATCGACCAATCCTGATCCGACTGCGCGCCCTGCCTCGGGACCAGTCAATCCTCAATCAACGACCCGACCCGTCTCGGGACCGACCAATCCTCAATCAACTACGCGCCCTGTCTCTTCGACCAGTCCTGGTCCAACGACCTGCCATGTCTCGGGACCAGCCAATACTCAGTTAACGAACCGCCCCGTTTCAGAACTAGCCAATCGTGGTCCAACGACTCGGCCCGTCTCGGGACCAGCCAATCAATCAACCACGCGTCCCGTTTCGGGAACAACCAATCCTGCTCCAACTACGCGACCCGCTTCAGGACTAGCTAAACCTCAATCAACGGCCAAGCCTCAATCAACGACCCGCCCTGTCTCGGGACCAACCAATACTCAATCAACGGTCCAACCCGTCTCGGGACCGGCCAATCAATCAACCACGCGCCCTGCCTCGTCGGCCAATCCTGATCAAAGTACGCGCCCTGTCTCGGGACCAGCCATTTCAAGTCCAACGACGCGCCCCGTTTCAGAACCAGCCCCCCTCACTCCTGAGGCGAACCAAGCTCCGGGGCTCTCACCACAATACTCCAATGATAGCACCAAGCTGCCGCCAGATTCTCAGCGCAAATCGAAAATGCTGGCTGCCCGGGATAATATGATGATTCAAAGAACCAGGTCTTTCGACCTCTGCACGAAATGTCTCAAAAGCGGCCATACGGCTCAGCGCTGTGTCCAGAGAAGCCAAGAGACTCTGTCTACAAATATGGCGAAATTCCAGCCAGTGCTCAAAAATGCAAGCCCGTCTGAAGGGACGAACTGCGCCAATAACAAACCAAGCGGGCAAGGCCAACCGACTGGCGGTGCCGAGCAGGCCAGCCGGAAAGGCTCCATTGACGAGCCAGTATCTAATATAGTCTCCCTTGGCGGTTTCATTGCAGACACCAAGGCCAAAGTGTCGGTGGTGCGTGACATAGAGCTCATATCTGACTTTCGGCCGTCGCTTGACCTCATTGTCACCGACAGCGGCGGGAAAACACACGCCACGGCCGGACGTGGATTCATCGAAGCGGGAGACCAAGATATCTCCTGTTACTGGGCGCCGACCCTCGGCGTCAATGTCTTGAGCTTGGAACAAGTTCGCCAATTGGGCGTGCCGCTGTTTTTAGCAGAAGATTCATACGTGACAGACTATGCAGCCGAAACCCTGCTTATGGTGAGTAAGCGGCAATACCTTACTGATGTGAGACCAAACTTCTCTCTAGGAAAGGTATCCAGTGCGCCTTATCCTCCGTCATATACACCAATGCAAATTTTCTTTGAAGCTATTACTACGTTCTTCAATCCCACGCCGTTGAAGCTCCACCGCATTTCAGGGCACCAGCCAGAAGCGGCCACGCGGCACTTGTGCAAACTCCTTGGCATCCCGTACACTGAGACGGATGCTGAAGACATTGGATCATGTTTGGAGTGCGATTATCAAAGAAGTGAGTTGAATACCCTATATAAAAAACCGGCCTCCCCCCCAGGGGGCTGGACCGCTGCGGACCGAACGCTTGAACGGCTCTATTTGGACA
The DNA here is from genome assembly GCA_002370295.1 of Metschnikowia bowlesiae. NCBI lineage: Eukaryota > Fungi > Ascomycota > Pichiomycetes > Serinales > Metschnikowiaceae > Metschnikowia > Metschnikowia bowlesiae. The sequence goes on along the minus strand of NLAK01000034.1, from coordinate 4,673 downwards.
CCACGGTTTTTCGGGGCGAGCAGAACGTTACGTACTTGACCGATGAGTACTCTGGGTTCATTTGGCAGGAGTATGCCCCAGACCGGAACACCCAATATAAGAAAATTATACCGACCTTGGAACGGATCCTAAGCGATCAATCGCCGTCCGAGATCTCAAAGATCACGAGGGAGCTCCATTCCGCGCCGTTCCTAGGTATTCGGAGTCGGCTACCATCAAGTATGCAATTCGACGGCATGCTGTGTCATACGCCTAATGAGCGAACGAGCAATATCATACGGCTGGCCGCCGCAGCTATACTTATGGATGCTACCCTGGACGAATTCTTAAAGGAACTCCTTGAATTTTTCGCCATTAAGCATGCCGTGTATGCCCGAAACCATTACCCTAACACCAAAGGGCAAATCCCCAAAATTATTCTCGATGAAAAAATTAGTCCAAAAGACAGTTTCAAGGCGAAAATGTCTCTCGAATACATGCGTAAGCCTGTGTTTGGGAATGATGCGTGGGTGCCAGGCGCAGCGGATGAATCCGATGATGAACACAAGAACCGCCTCATCCCGGGGATATACTTGGGGCGCAATCAGCTCGACAGCTCCGCAGACGAGGTGTGGATCAATTTCGATGCCCCTGGCCAAGAAATCAGGATCTTAATCGTATACGATATCATGTTTACCGACACGTTCCGCTACATGCGGCGGGCGGAGGCTGGGGTACGCGAGATCTTGGAATCCATCCAGGTAAATCCCCCACTTAACAACGTGCTGAGATGGCCCAATGTCGCAATCGAGACGCTAACGCTGGAGGAACTGGGCAAGCGTATAGTAACGCAGAGTCCGAGGCCAATATCCCTAGTGCCTAAGTCGTCGAAGGTCATCAGGACCGCAGGCAAGCGCCAGACTGCAGGCATGCGCCAGGCTATGGAAGGCGGTTGCGCAACCAAAGCCAACTAAACCACTAGGGCAGAATGAGCACAGGAAGAATAGAGGCCTCGGCAGCCCAGGTTCTCACTCAGAAACCACCAGCGGCTTTTCACCGGAGGAACTGGGCTAGGCGCATTTCATCCACGAGGGAGCACCATACAGAGAGGTTCAACGAGTGCGCTACGTGAAGCAGAACATACCACGTGCGACTTTGACTCTGATCAAACTCATTGCAAACACGCTATGCGGATTCAAATGGCTGAACGGACTTTGGACCCCGGCATTGGTAAGCTCTTGCGAGACGGCATAAAAGAGCAGAGCCGTACTACCAAGCAGCGCAAGCACAACAAGCACATCCGGCCTCATCTGCATGTACGGGATAGCTTTATTTGCAACATCGGTTGTCTCGCCCCAAGCAATCTCCACCCAGGACATTGAACAATAGGGACAATTGATAAATTCAATGGAATCACCGGGAGAGGACTCGAATCAGGATGACCCTCAAGCACAGCCTTGCCCAACGCGCTTTCTTCGGATGGACACGAACGATAAGTTTGGCCCTCGGCTATTCACGGACTCGCCTAAGCCCTGCCAACTCCCGAGGTTCGGGTGCAGGGAAATCCATGTGCCATCAGTGAAAGACCATCAGGAGGAAATAATACGGAGAGCCCAAACGCAGGGCCATTCGGCTTGGCACGAGCCGCTTTCCCATAACGTGACCCCAAACCCATAAATAGGGCCCCAGAGCAAGGGCGGATGTGCGGCATTTTCAACGCACATATGGCGCTAGACTCATGATGCCAATTTTTGCCAGAGCCATGTTTGAGAGCATCAGCAAAGTGCAACATACCACCGGTTCAACGCAGGTTTCCGATTTGGGTTAGTTGGTGAGCCGGGCCGTGGCAGTGTGCAAGTTGTGTAGTAGTGTAGCTGCTGTTTAATCCAATACCAGCAAACACAGCATTTGGCTGCAAAGTAGACAGACTAGTCTGGACCTCACTGCATCGCCCTTTGAGCACTTATGGGTAGTACACTACCCAGTGAGTCTAACAACTTTTTTAATTGATTGAAAAGATGCCATGATAAGTTCTTTTTGTTTTGACATCTATTAATGTGTATTATTTTCAACTATATTATTAATTTTTCTACAAAATAAAACAATTTGAATATTAGTGCATTTTCCTGTTCAGGTTTAGTGTCGACTTAAATCAATCATACATACAATAAATAATATTTCAAAAACAAAAATATCAAAAAGAAATTGATGATCCAAAGATTGCAGCAAAGAATCTTCAGATTATGATATTAATGCACAGTTGTGATTAAAAGGTTTTCACTTAAGGTTCACGTAGAGGGAACCCGTTGAACAATCGAATTGGCCGAGCCACTAATCCAAATATATACAAATCAGAGAAATTGCGTTTAATCCTAGACCTGTCCGTATTACGGGATGGTTTGCTAATCTGTAGTTGTTTTTGTCGTTCACGAGATAATACAATGAGTTTTCTTTGTATTTTCTTTGAACTCTCATAATTGTCAGGTTCGTGCAGGCGTAAGGACTCAGAGAAGGAACGCTGGTCAAACTGTCAAGTTTATAGAATCGACATGCTAAAGGCATGATGATTTGAATATCCTAGGAGAATACATAAAGGTATCATCACTCTGGGAGATCCTCTGATGCTAATGGCCAAGTCACTTGAACGGTAAAGACTGTGTGCCCATAGGTGAACCTTAGAGAAGGGCGCTATCACTGGATGGTGTACAATGGTTCTGGACTTGTGAATCCAATGGACTAAACTAATGAATCCAACGGGCCATTGATACTTCCTTGAAAACACGGTTCTCAAAGAGTACGAGACGCTTTCGCTGAAAAGAGAGGCACTGGTGAACCCCCATCTACTATTGGCTGATTGAAAGACTTTGAACTTGAAGTGATGGGGCCTAACTGATACTTACAGGTACTCAAGAGACTCCGGGTCAATACTACTAGAGGCCGGTGAACGCTGTACTCCTGACTCATATGTTGGCAACGCTCCAGTTACTTGATTCGGTCTGTGATCTGCTTTCTTTACTGCAGCAGATTCAAATCAGCATATCCGAGAAGATTCAGGTGCTAGCTTTTCCCTTTGAAACCAGGCCTAAAGTAGTTCAATCTTTGAAATCGTGAACTTGGTTCTGGATTCAAACTGTACGGTTTCTCATAGTTCATCCAAGGAGTAGGATGGATTTTGTTGAAGAACCGTGAAACAAAGGGGACATATCCGAGTTATGTAGAAAAGCCGGCGGCAACTGCGCCACAATTCGGGCCTTTATCGGGAGATAAGGGCTTATCCTAGAACTCGGGGGAATGGCCCACAGTGGTCTGGACCGAGCATGGAGGTCCGGCGTCATATCACGTCTAGGTATCCAGTATCTTAATTTATGTTAATTCATTGTTTTAAATAAATTTAATAAAAAAATACTATGGTTAGATCCAACATGGGAGCGCACTGCCCATGGGTCCACAATTGAACTGCGACTTGTGGTTGCAAGGGGAACCATTGATAACCCATGTTGTTAATTTTCAACTTGTGTTTCAGTATATTAGATATACAGGGGCATGTAACTTTGTATCATACAAGACCGCCGAGCAAGGTTTTCCGCGGCGGGAGGGCTTTTATATGTCACTCCTTCCCAATCCTGCACATGCTCGAAGTCACCAAAAGTCACGCCAATGTCACGTGGGAAATTATGGCTGACGCATTTAACCCACGTCGTACTCACGCGTTAACACTCCCCTGAAGCCTGTATCACAACACAAGGCTTCTCAAGCGTAGTCTTCCATATGAGCGGGCGTGAAGGTTGGTACATCCGCCTTTTTTAATATTCTGTGATCGCCAAGGTCACAAATGGTAGGGGCATCCAGGGCAAGTTTCTCTGAATTGCTTCCGTGAGGGTAGCTGGAGCATTTTCCTGGGGGGACCGCATTTTATCACGACGTGTCCTAACTTCGCTCTTTAACCGGTGTGCCTTCTCCTTGAACCTGACGCGTTTGCTAATGGTCTGATGCTCCCCTGTACCATTTCCACTGGGGATGACCTTATTGTCGTCCTTGAGAGAACAGTTTGTTGCGTCTCAGGGATTTTTTCCATTTTTCGTTAAACACTACCCATTCAGTCCAATGTGTACTCGCCACTAACAGTTTTTGTTTGTTTGATTTCCAAATAGGTGGTGTGTCGTCGACGTTGGTAATATCACCACTTCTGGGCTTTGATCGCTCCTCGTTCCCGAGCGATGCGTCGCTGAATGTGTACGAACTGGATGGCTCTTTCTTTGTTGAAACTTTGTTCTGGGTGTAACGCACCTTCGTGTCACCGCACATCAAAATCTTTTAACATCTCGCCGGCCTTGCCGTGGACTTAGTCCGTAATTTTGACTTCCTTAGATACCTGAAGTATACGACGACTGCATCTCCCCGACGCAGAACTCTTGTCATTCGTCTTCACTGAGCTCATTAGCTGCTCTCTGTGTCTTCCTGGTGTGCCTGTTTGTTGTATTCTCACCACACCAGCGTATTCACTCATCTTGTGAATGTATCACTAAGGTTTAAACTCACTGAGTCCTCACCCAGGTCCAAATTTGTTCCTAAGAACTTCTTTGGGGTTTCCAAGTCTTTCATACGGAATTCCGCTGAAAGTCTCGTCAGTATGTTACTCACATAGGAATCATTTCTTTCGTACTGAATTCCGCTGAAAGTCTCGTCAGTATGTT